>PVLC010002740.1:24854-109021 GCA_004027655.1 Graphiurus murinus
TTAGCAAACACTATAGGAAATAGCCTTTCCAGTTAAAGATGTACCCACTTAACTCCAGGAAAAACAAGGCTGTAAAAATTCCTTTTTTTGTATACCTTGTTGTAATGAGCATAAATATCACTCATGAGATGAATTAAAACAGATGCGTCTTAACATACATGGTATGTAAGCGTACTCTCACTCGCTCTCGACCTCGTCTCGATCCCCACCTAATGAGGGACCCCCCAGGCTCTACTGCTTCTTTGAGGGCTGACCCCCAGCAGGTGACACTAGTACTTTCATGTGTGTGAGTAGTCTGTGGCTTAGAGAAGTTAATTAACTTGACCATGTCAAGATCTAGTCTAAAGAAACTGAGCGTAGAGCTCTAACATGACTCCCTAGGCTGTGTTTCTTCCACGGCACACCACTATCCTCAAAGTTGTTTTTGTGTCTCTCACGACTGTGTTAATGGGTTGAAGAAATAGGTTGAGTGGGCTATACAAGAATTCAAAGTAAAATTTGGAATTGGAAGTAACAGGTGTGATGATCTGAGGCAGCATTTCTGGGGTGTAGCACATTTACTGCTGTGGTGAAAGGTGAATTTGCTTGGTACTAGAGTTGATTTTTGATGGGTGCAGATGCTTCCTGAAATAACATCAAATCACATAATGAAAAACTTATAATTCCTTTTTAATACTTTTTTGTCAAGTCAAGGAGAAACTCTCAGTTTGATGTGAGAATTTCTCTCCAAGATACGGTTGCTCATTGTTTTTCTAGAGAGCAGACTATTAGGTAGCCAACAGACTGACAGGTAGAACGTAATGGTTGTTTTGTTGTTTTATGGTATATAATTTTAAAGTAATACATTAATGCTCTGTAAATCAAATTTTTTAAAAGTATGAGCTGATAGTGTAAAGTTTTCTTTCTAGGAGTCTATTTTAGGGGAAACTCAGTATTTGTTAACTCCTAGTACCTTACAGATTTTACATGGGTATGGTAAGAACTCACATGAGGGATACCTACATGTTTGAAGTTTAGGAATGCACTAACTAATCAAATCTGATACAAACACTGAATTTTACAGTTAATAAACTGAACTCTGAAATGTATAAATCAAGTCCCACCTGCCCCATACTAAGCCTGGCTTCCAATACAGATAGAATCCTTCACTGCCCTGTACAGTCTCTGTAGACCAGCAGCACTTTTTCTTAGTGGGAACAGAAATGTGCATTCCTATTTTTAAACAGTGCTGTGTATTTCCAAATGGCATATTTGCGTTCTTTGCTTTTGCTGGCCCATGAGTGCTTAGACTGAGGATGTGTCTGTTGCCCTTCACTAATAAGCTTCATTAAATAGGCCCGTAGCCTGGAGGGACATGGGTATGAAATAAATTGCTCCCTGAAACAGTCTGACATTTAAAAAATATTGCTTTAACTATCTTTCATATATAAAATGTCACAATATGATAGTGAATAGAAAAGAAGATGTGCTGTCATTCTGAAGGATAGGTATTGTAGAACATTTGAAGGATGCCATTTGCTTTTCTTTGAAAGTAAGTGACTTTAAAAAAATATAATTATTTTAGGGGAGTCAAACATTCTATTTTCCAGGTTACATTTCATTCAAACTTCTCTAATTGCAACTTTTGTACAAATAACAAAAAAGTTGCAAATGAAGACATTTGAGAGATTTGACATTGCTTATGACAATAGCTAGAATGCTAAAAATTATTAGAAACATTAAAATCGGATAGCAGGTAATTATTTGATTATCTAAATTGGTTTTGAATAGAGTAATTCATCAAGTTTTACATTAGTGAAGTTTAATGTTATAAATCTATAATTTCTGCTGTACTACATCAATATCTCAATCTTTTAATGAACACCAACAGGAAATTTTTAAAGGGACTTTATAATCAATTTAGAAGTTTGAGCCGGGCATGGTGGCGCACGCTTGTAATCCCAGCATTCGGGAGGCTGAGACCCGAGGATCCGGGTTCGCGGCCAGCCTCAGCTACCTAAGTGAGGCACTCCACAACTTAGTGAGACCCGGTTTCAAAATAAAGAATAAAAAATAGGGGCTGGGGGTATAGCTCGGAGGTAGAATGCCCCTGAGTTCAACCCCCAGTACCGCAAAAAAAAAAAAAAAAAAAAAAAAAAAAAAAAAAAAAAAAAAAAAAAAAAAAAAAAAAAAAAAAAAAAAAAAAAAAAATTAGAAGTTTGAAAACTCTAAAACAATACTAATGTCAAATATCACTTTTTTAAGACATGAAAAACAAATCCTCTTTACTGTGTAAGTATCAGCTAAAAATCTAAAAAGTCACCCAGATTTGATCCAATTGTGGATGAAGCCACTTGGGTGTAGTTCCTTAAGTCTAGCTCTTCAAATGTAGTTCTTCATCTGTATATCTGTGACACTAAACAGTCAAACTGTCTGCCTTTAACACAGTCAAAATACAATTGTAGGCACAGACACAGAATATCTAGATATTCCTGTTAAAAAAAAGTGAGGTATTTAGGAGTCACGGTCCAAATCCAAGCTGTCAGATGCCCCTTGGCTAGACATATAGTCCTGGGATTAAGTTTTTTTTTTTTTTTTAAAGTACTGGGGGTTGAACATAAGGCCCATTCTACCTCAGAGCTACACTTCCAGGTCTATTTTATTTTTAAATTTGAAACAGAGTTGCAGAGGGCCTCACTAAGTTGCCAGACTGGTCACAAACCTGTAATCCTCTTGTCCTGTTTTCTGGTACTGCCTTTCTTAATTTTAGCATTATTTTCTATCTAGAGAGGCTAAGAATTTTCAAAGCTATTGATTCCTGGTCTCTCTGTTTAGTCATTCTCCCCTCAATTTATGTCTTTCTCATTGTTTACTATAAAATAGCAGGAAGAAAGAAACCAAGGCAGATTTTCAGTGTTTTCTGAGAAATTTCCTTAATTGGATCACTCATTTCATTCGGAAATTTTTACTTCTCATATAAATGTAAGTGACTGCAGGTCACATAACTACACATATGTGTGGATTGCTAACTTTCTGATGCTACATAATTTTAAATTTTCAGTGAACTTTTTCTCATGTTCCTTTAAGCCCTTCCATCAATCTTCTTAAAGTCCAAACTCTGTGCTCCAGGGTTCTTCCACTTCCACTCTCTTTAAGGTCCACTACACAATTCTGAAGCCATTTCTTACCTTTAGATTTTATGGCAGCACTCCACTTTCAAAGTCTGTATTAGTTATCTTGCAAATTTTCCAAAAACCAAGTTGACTTATAACAGCAAGTGCTATCTCACAGTTTCCTTGAGAAAGACACCCAACTTTACAGCTGGGTGACTCAGTCTCTTGAGGTTGAGGTCAAGCTGCTAACCAGGGGTAAATCCATCGCAGAGCTGTACTGGCATTGAAGGGTCTGCTTCAGCCTCCAGTCCTGTGGTTGCTGGCAGGTCTTTGCAGATCCACTTCTAGTCTCCCTCATCAGGGCCTTCCCCAGGGCGACCTCACAGCAGGGTAGCTGGCTGCCCTCAGGGCCTTGAGCAAGTGAGAGTGAAGTGAAAGGTATTTTAATACTCTTGGAGCCCAGCATGGTGGCGCAGGCTTGTAATCCCAGTACTTGGGAGGCTGAGACAGGAGGATTGCAGGTTTGCCACCAGACTCAGCAACTTGTGAGACCCTCCACAACTTAGTGAGACCCTGTTTCAAAATAAGGAATAAAATAGGGCTAGAGGTGTAGCTCATAGGTAGAATGCCTTTGGGTTCAATCCCAGCAAAACAGACAGACAGACAGACACACACACACACACACACACACACACACACACACACACACACACTAATCTTGGAAGTAATATCCCATTACTTTTCCCATTCTGTTCATAGAATGGAATCACTAAGTGAGAATAACGGGAGATTGGGGCCATCAGGGACCATCTTGATAGCTGCCTACCATAAGGAGACAATGCTTATTTGAAAATTATTGTCATTGTTGACGTCATCATTACCAAAGTCCTCATATGGCAAAATAGTCACGGAACATTTGCTGGGGACCATGCTGTGTTCTCAGTTATTGAATTATGTAAAAATGTTTGCATATTAAAATGTGATTTACTATGAAGTTTGGAGTATATTAGTGAGAAGTGGATTTTGAAATCATGGCACTGTGGAGGGAAATCATCTGGTGCTTAAACCATCTGACCTGGAAGAATTAAAATTCCATGTGACTGAGGTGTAAACTAGCTATGGAGGGAAATAACAGAATGGAAGGTTTTGAGTCTTTGGAGGAATTTCAAAGCCCATAGATAATATGGAAAACTTGCCTAGCCCCACAAGTGACCTCTCTCCTTGGATGTGCATGTGTTTATTCACACACTGCTTTCCCCTGCTCCTCCCTTCATAGATGGTAGCCTTTGCTGAAGCCCCCGTTTGATAGAAGATCATTTTTTAAAGAGTTTTAAAGGTCTTAGAAAGGTATCTTTGATTTAAAAGAAAGAACATTATTTGAATGACTGATAATTTCAATTTGTTTACTCCTACCTTGAAAGTCAACTTAAAACACACACACACACACACACACACACACCAATATATAAATGGTCTTATGTGATATTAGTAAAATTAGAAGTAGAATATAAAGGCATATTCATGAAAAGTCATTAAACATGTTTTGAACAGTTGGAATTCTAAGTTCACAGTATGTCCTCATTTTCCTAAACATATTTTAGTAATTAGAAATAGGAGATAAATACATCTATTTTCAATTTGACTTCCATTGAACTTTCCAAAACATATTTCATCACTTCTCAGTCTTTGGGCTGCAATCAAGTGTAGTGTCTGTTCTTATCAGCTTAGCATCTGGTACATATGTCTATACGAGTTTGGAATGGGGAGTGAATAGAAAATATTTTGTCTGCGTTTGTTTGAGGCCATGTTCCCCCGTTCATTTCTGCAGTGTCAGCCATTCTCCTCCCACTCGGCTGCTGCGTGTGTGGGCGCCAGGTTGCTGCCACCACACTCACCGTCACTGTAGGTTGCCGTGGACTTCTACGACTAATGGTATTTGTTAAGACCTACATGACATGTCATCTCCATCCTATTCTGTTTCAAAAACCAAAATGAGGAAATTTCCCTGAATGTTCTTAATGTATTGATAATGTGCAGGGTGGTTCTTAAGGAGATATACAGACTGTATTTTTCTTATATAGTTTTCCTTCTGTTCTGAATTTGGTTGGGGTTCTTGGACTAAACTAGAGGATACTTTCTTCTGTTGAAACTGTCCAAGGAAGTAGATACTATGTAGCTAGAATGACTATATTGGTGAATGTCTGGGAGAACTGTTAGATTCTAAGAACTCCTTCAGAAGGACCTGCACTAGCAATACTTTGAATAGGGGTTGAACATTTATAAAATTGGCTTTGTTTCTACTGTTGACCTCTAGCTGGGATTTTTTGTTTGTTTGTTTTTGGTACTGGGGATTGAACCTTGAGGCATTCTACCTTTGCACTACACTCCCAGTCTCCCCTCCTGTTTTTGAATTAGTCTTGCTAGATTGTTGAGGCTGTCTTCAAACCTGTGATCCTCTTGTCTGAGACTCCGAAGTACTGGAGTTACAGGTATGCACCACCCCATCTGGTTCTAGCTATTTTCAAAACTGTCTAGTATGCAGCAGCAACTCTTTGCCTAGGACCATACTGTCTTGTCTGTAGCCCTCTCTTTGAGGATGGCTTCACTTTGGGGTCCATGAACCTCCTGAAAATATTTGTTAGTTCTGTATATGTCCCTTTTTTCAAAACAAGCCATAGCTTTAATCAGATTCTCAAGACTTTAGTGTTCTGAAAAAGGTTAAGAACCACTGCTTTAGGGCAAATTCTTCTTCCATTTTGGAATTTGACCTCCTCTGGTCCCACCTCAGGGACTCTTTACACGGCTGCAAGTGCCCCCAGTTTGTAATGGGGGAGTTTCATCAAAACCATAATTACCATCCCCTGTCTCCATCTAGAATCAACTAGTAATTGCGTAGTAAATAATAAAAAATCTTGAAATGACACAAGAAATGCATACTTTTCAAATTGCTTTATAAATTTATGATATCCTTTGATCTGAAAACAAGTATATATCATAAAGGTACATACTATATTATTACTATTTTAATCTAGGAAAACAGAAGTCACCCAGCAAGAGAGTGGCACATTTGGAATTAATGCTCAAGTTGCTTGAATCCTAACTCAGGGTTCTTACCATTATAATCCACAGTTAAGGATTCCTAACCCTGAAACTAAAAATGAGGCTTTAGCAACATTCCCCTAAAGTTTCTAACTTTGCCTTCTCTGAGGCCATGCAACCTGTCTCAGGTTCTGCCAGTGAAGAGTATCCCCGGGTGGTGACTCACCTGCACTTGTAAGATGCTCCTCCCCCCTCCCCTGCCCTCTGTGTCCAGGGAAGGTGCTGGGATCTACCTCAGCAGGAGTCCCTCTTTCCCCTGTGCCGCTCCCACTGTCGTGTCCATGTTTGCCTTGCTCGTTTGTGGATCTCACAAGCCCTGGAGGACCCAGGCAGGCTCCCTGGGGACTGGATTCTAGGGTATTAAGGGTGGCAGTCATGTGGACCCTCAGCTTCACTACCCTTTCCTTCTATCTTTGGCACATTGGGTTTTTTTTATCCTGAATTAGGAGCTTGGGCTGGCTATGTTAGCATGATTCCTTTTCAGACTCCTGTCCACCCTGGTGTGTGGGCAGGATGGGGCTCACGCTCACCTTGGTGTTCTGCCATGTTTGCTGTAGGCTACCAGGCATCTTTAGCTTCACCCTGACTTCCCAGAGGGGCTTTGAAGCTCACCACTCAACTGGGTATCTAGCTGTGGTTTTTAGCTTCTAGAGGCATATGTCATACCACTCTAAAAAAATTAAAGATTGGTAGAGCAGGAAAGAAAGCTGTCAGAGCCCAGGTGGTAAATACCAGCATAAGGATACAATTTGGTTTGGCCCATGCAGTGCACTGAAAATGGGGAAAGAAAGATATTTTACATAAACATCTAGATTTCCAACTTTGTTGGAAAGGTCATAAGGTCCCACAGCACGGGGCCACCATTCCTGTTTGAATGGGGCATGTGGGCTTCATTTGGCCAAAATACCACTGCAACTGTCTTGGGCATTCCTGTTACTGCCTAGGCCTCTGTGACATAACCGTTTTTAAAATTCTGCATCTCAACCAATTAATGTATCAGTGAAGACAGCCCAGAAAGATGGAATGACTTGATAATTGTGCTGCCCAATGTGGTAGCTACTGGTCTTGTGTGATAGTAGCTAGTGTGACCAGTTACTGATTCTTAAATTTTATTAAATTTAGAACTTAAAGTGACAGCAGTATGGATTTTTTTTTACAAAAAGTGTGTGTGTGTGTGTGTGTGTGTGTGTGTGTGTGTGTGTGTATGTGTGTGTGTTAGTTACTGGGGATTAAACCCAGGAATGCTTTGCCAATGAGCTGTACTTCCAGCCCTTTTATTTTGAGATAGGGTCTTGTTAACTTGCCCAGGCTGGCCTTGAACTTGTGATACTCCTGTCTCAGCCTCCTGAGTCACTGGAATTACAGGTGTGTGCCTCATGACTTGCTCTTGTTAAATTTATTGTTTTCATGGGACTTCCTTTCAGTTTAATGATTGTGTTATGTAGGATGCTAATGTGGTTTTATAAGTGCACATATTTGCTATATTTTTATGTATAGCTCTTAGAAATTTAAAAATTGTAGATGTTTCTGAGCATTTCCTCTGTTCGGTGCTGCCCTGTCAGGTCAGACAGTTTGTGGATGGCACGCCTGTGATTTGCCAGATCTCCGTTATTAAAATGCTTTCTTCATTATTAAACTGTTGTCTGACTTTTCTTCTGATTTTCTTTTTTTTTTTTTTTTTTGCGGTACTGGGGATTGAACTCAGGGGCATTCTACCTCCGAGCTATACCCCCAGCCCTATTTTTTATTCTTTATTTTGAAACCGAGTCTCACTAAGTTGCGGAGTGCCTCACTAGGTAGCTGAGGCTGGCCGCGAACTGGGATCCTCCGGTCTCAGCCTCCCGAATGCTGGGATTACAAGCGTGCGCCACCACGCCCGGCTTCTTCTGATTTTCAAAACCTTTTTATTATAACATTTCACCTCACAAACTCCTGCAGTAATTTGTTTTTCCTCATTTTTACATGTTATACAATACAAAAGTGATTTTATGTAAGGGAAACTTTAGCATTGCATATTAATAATGTAATAAAGTCAATCTTAAAGATTAATTTAAAAATTAATATTCATGACACACATGTATGCACACTATTTTTAATTTTTTCATTTTAGGTGACACCACTTAGTTTCCATTAAGTTTCAAAATCATAATGGCATAAAATAACAAAGTTACAATAACAAACATGATTACATTCACAGTTCTGTAATTTGGCTGTGGTTTGGCCATTATGGGTTTGGCTGGACCTGGGCGCAGACAACAGGATTTTGGTCAGTTTCAGGTTTGCCCTCATGCCTCTAATCAGTGACTGGAGCTGAAAGGATTGGGACCTAGGATGATCTCACTGTAGATCACAGGAACACAGGAGGGCAAGTGTTAGCACCTTGGAAGTGGCATACTGCCACTTCTGTTGCTATTCTGTTGGCCAAACAAGTCACACAGACCAGCTCAACATGAAAGGGTTGGTAAAGACTACTCTGCATATATTGATAAGCACTACAGAACACATGGCAGGATGTGGGTGTATAATTACAGTAGCATGGGTAAAGATTTGGAATGATAGCCCTCTTTACCACAGTCAGTTCCAAAATAGGGTACAGTGTGAAAGCAAAGGAAAAGCTTCTTTGTTTAAAGTATTATTTTATAGCAATTTGACATAGATTTTAAAAAGATTAACACTGAATAATGTAACTTTAGTCATATTTGTGTACACGTAGGCAGAGGATACGTGTTTATAATGAATAAGCACCTAACATAAATTCTAAGGAAAAAGCTCTAAGTAAATATGTTCTTTTATTCAGCAAACTCTTCCTGAAGTGCCAATTGTCCGTAGATTTCTTGGGGGTGTACATTTGTTTATTCAAGTGCTACCATCAAGAAATAGAGTGTAATGATGGACTTTTATAACTCTTAGTGTCAGAGAATAAATAGAACATATTTACCAGAGTGTTTGAACACTTATTCTGTTGGTTTTAGCAGCAGAAGAAGATACGATAACGCATAGGATTTGTATATACCAATTTGTATAGGGGGAAAAAAAAAACTAGAACAAGTTTAAAGCATGGACATACAGATAAGTTTGGGCATTTAAAATTTTATGTGAACTGCTGTAATGCTTTCCGGTTTAAAAATTTGTTGCATAGTCACCTAGGTTCTTTTGTAAAAAAACTAGATAAAAAATTATGCCATTCAAGCCGGGCGTGGTGGCGCACGCTTGTAATCCCAGTATTCGGGAGGTTGAGACTGAGGATCCGGGTTCGCGGCCAGCCTCAGCTACCTAGTGAGGCACTCCGCAACTTAGTGAGACTCGGTTTCAAAATAAAGAATAAAAAATAGGGCTGGGGGTATAGCTCGGAGGTAGAATGCCCCTGAGTTCAATTCCCAGTACCGCAAAAAAAAAAAAAAAAAAAAAAAAAAATTATGCCATTCATATTTACTTGATAGCTTTAGTACCTATGAAGGCCAAGAATTTGGGAAAAGATTGTGGGTAATTCATAGAGAAGAGGCTTAGTCTTTTGTTCTTTAAAGAACTTAACTGATTTTAAGTATTTCTTTAAAATGCCTTTATATTGCAAGTTGCATGTTTTACTTTTTGTTTAATTTGTGACCTCTGTGTGTGCATACTTACATATACATATACATATCATATATGTATGATTGTCATGTATGTATGTTTTCGTGACTTAATATATTGGCCTTCTTTAGTAAGATAATCCTAATGGCAGTTCATTCATATTTTTAGTTTTTTGTTTTCTTTTTCATATCTCAGCTTCAGAATGTCAGAAGCCAAATCTGGATTCTATGTAGACAAATGTAGACTTGATTTGGAAATGGGTATTTCGTTTTGAGTTGTCTTGACATGCTTTTTGTGCATATAATAAAAGAATCAGTAAGAAAAGGCAGACTTTTTTTTTCCATGATCATTTATATACTTTTTGTGAATAGTGTCTGTTCAGAACACTTTCAGAGTGGGGACATGTAGATTCTTGTTAAGCCTTAATAAATGAAACTCTAAATGCTTTATGAAACCGGTGAGTAATTCACCAGTTCCCTGGGTATTTATTCTCTGACTTAAAGAAACACTTGCCATAAAGTTAATTCCTTTGGAAATACGCTGATGTGGAAAAAAACTTGGCTTTCTTTTTGGTTTTCCTCATCTCTGTTTTACTAATTTTTTTTTTACTTAACTAATTTTTACTTAAACGCTTATTTTATCAGTGGTTGGCGCCAGTCAGAATAGGCACCAAAAGTTCTACTGACACCTTATGAGTTCTTTTATGAAGAAGAAAGTCTTTCTTCTTAGATCCCACAACATTTTGATTACAATAAATAATAATATTAACTACTGCACCTACAAATGATATTTTTGAATTTTGAGTTATTCTCACTAGATCATATTAATGTCTTTAGTCTCTAGGTCTATTTTGTTGATAACTCAATTACTCAAAAACCAGAACCTATTGGCATGATGTATGCTACATGAATAAATTTTTCATACAGTTGTATTCATTCTGCTTTTAAAATAAGACGTGTTAGCCCGGTGTGGTGGTGCATGCCTGTAATACCAGTATTTGGAAGACCAAGACAAGAGGACCCCAGGTTTATGACCAACTTTAGCAATGTTGCAAAATTTTCAGCAACCTAGTGAGACCTTATTTTAAAACAAAAAATAAGCCAGGTATGGTGGTGTATACGTATAATCCCAACACTTTTGGAGGCTGAGACAAGAGAATTGCAGGTTCAAAGCTAGCCTTGGCAGTTTAGTGAGGCCCTCAGCAACCTATTGAGACCTTGTTTCCAAATAAGAAATAAAATTGAGCTGGGAGGTGTAGCTTACTGGTAGAATACCTCTGGGTTCAATCCCTAGTACCAAAAAACAAAACAAAACAAAACAAAACACACAAATAATAAAAAGGGCTAAGGGTGTAGCTGGGAGGTAGAATGTCCCTGGGTTCGATCTCTATTCCCATCACACACAAATTTTTTAAAAATCTTACCAAGCCATACTTTTATTTCTAACATACTAATCTGAGTTACTGCAATTGATAGCCGGCATGTGTAATACTACTGTAGGTTCCTGCTTGGTTTTCTTTCTTTCTTTCTTTCTTTTTTTTTTTTTTATTAATTTGAAACAGGGTCCTGCCTCGTTGTTGAGGGTCTCTCTAAATTCCTGAGGCTGGCCTTGAACCTGTGAACCTCCTATCTCAGCCTCCCAAGTACAGGTCTACACTCACCTTCCATTTCTCTTTGAAGAAAATCTTAGCTCTTTTCTTACTGCTACTTTTTTTGTACTTCACTAATATGATTCCAGCCTCATGAGCTTTTTAGCTGTTTTAGGGACATCCCAAGCTAACGCCATTCTCAGCATCTTCATGCCACTGTTCTCTCTCTCTCTGGAATGTTCTTCCCTGAGGGCTGAGAAACATTAGTTCTTCATTTAGGCCTCTGCGCAGATTTCAGTTACTCAGAAATGCCTTTTCCTGAAGAGGTGACGGTATTATCAAATTACTCCAATATGTAACACCCTCAAGCAACAAAAATCAAACATTTATTACTGCACACAGCTTCCTGACTCTAGAAGCTGCTTAGCAGGTGCTCGTGACTTGGTTTCTCATCGGGTTGTAATCCTGCCGTTGACGGGGGCTGCAGTGTTCAGGCCGATTCCCCAGATTCTTCCTCACTCATGGTCCGATCCCTCAGCGCCTCGCCGTGTGTGCCCTTCCCTAGATTGTGTGTCCTCACGACGTGGCACCTGGCTTCCCAAGAGTGAGGGATTCGAGTGGAGGAGCCCAACCTGGAAGCCACCGTCTTTCATAGTCGTCCTTTGTGCTGTGTGCTCTTAGTCACACGGACCAGCCCTGAGCCATGTAGGAGAGGCGTACAGCAGGCCTAGTACTAGGAGGCAGGGGTCACTGGGGACAGTCAGCAGGGCTGGCTGCGGCAGCACCCTGCTGTCCCTGGAGATTTGTTTCACTGGTTGCTTTTGAGAAGCCTCAACTTTTCGTGTTTTTTACCTCTATAATCAGTAAGAGTCATAACTGCATCTCTTCCTTTATATATTAAGATAATACCTCATAAGAAGAAAAATAATAGTTCACCCCAACCAAGTACTATTACCCTACCTTACTTTTTTATTTATTGGTACTGGGGATTGAACCCAGGGGCATTCTACCTCTGAGCTACACCCCAGCACTTCACTTTTTTTTTTTTTTTTTTTTTTTTTTTAATTTTGAAATGGTTTACTAAGGTATGGAGGCTGGCTTCAAACCTGTGATTCTCCTGTCTCAGCCTCTCAAGTACTGGAATTACAGGTGTACATTGCCATGCCCAGCTTAGCCTACCTTATTTTCTTATTTGAATTTATTACTACCTGAAATCTCATTTTATATCACCTCATTTATTGCCCATTTTATTTGTCTTCCCCCATTACATTATGAGGAATTTTTAATGTGGAAACTGGTGTTTAATGTCCACTCTTCTAATTCTTGACCTTAGGACAGTATCTAAAATATAATAAATTGTTTGATAAATGGAAAAGTAAGTTTGCCTTTTCAAGCCCTTGAAGTTTTGCTCTAATAATTTTATATGGAAGTGTTTCTACATATATTCTAAAATTCTACTGTATTCTAAATTTGTGTACACTGTATTCTAAAATTGAGTATATTGTAAATAAGTTTCATTAGCTTAACTAATATTTACTAAGTTTATGTAAAGGGCACTGTGCTAGAATTTATGAAGTTACAAACACAAAATGTGGTCCCTGCTCTCAGGGTCTTCCTGTAAAGAAAGACAACGGTTTGGGTCCTATGAGAACAAATAAAACTGAGAGAACAATTACAGAACTGGAGGAAATGTGAGAATTGGAGGTGTCTACCCAATCAGTTGCCTCTTGATGTCTCTTAGAGTCAGTACAGTTATTATTTTGTTCTATAACACTATCTTCCTTTCAACATCTTCAGAATATAAGGAGACAAACATATTGTTTGATCAAAAACAGTAGAAAACCTAAATCAAAATAGTAAAATATTTAATTATATATTTTTAAAAATTGCCAAAGTCAGGCATGGTAGTGCACACCTGTAATCCCAGTATTTGGGAGGCTGAGACAAGAGAATTGTAGGTTTGAGGCCAGCCTCAGCAACTTAGTGAAATCTTCAGCAGCATAGTAAGACCTTATTTAAAAATAAAAAATAAAAAGGACTGAGGGTGTAGCTCGGAGGAAAAATGTCCCTGCAATCAATTCTTATTACCAAAACAAATAAATAAATAAGGCTGGGGGTGTAGCTTGGAAGTAGAATGCCCCCGGGTTCAATCTGTAGTACCACAAAAAGAAAACAATAACAATGAAACATAGCCTTGCTAAAATGACTAAAAATACATGAAAGTGTATTTCGTTGTGTGTTCTCATCATATAGACAATATTGTGCCCACATATTAAACAGTACTAGATCAATGTGCTTTTAGAATTAGTTCTCTGTGAAATGATGATTTTTAGAGTATTCTTTGCTTTTGTTGGCTTCTTACTGTAGTCATTCTGTCTCCTCTTTAAAGTTGTTTAGTCTAATTTGGCTGTGGATTTGAAAGCCAAGTAACCAACTTTGATGGAATTCTATGTAATTACATATGAAGACTTAAGCTATCCCCCCAAATTTTTGTTCCAAATAATTGTTAAGGGAAGTTTTATTTTTAGTTCAGCTAATTTTGGCCCACTTTACATGTGTCTGGGACTCAAGTATTTTTTAACAGTTTCTCTTAACAGAATATTATTTTAGTTACATTCTCTATTTAACTTTTTATCTCTGATTACTATATTATAGCTGGCTTTGGAATAAGACTGCCCCGTAGCTCTACCAGGTTTTGTTTTTCTGTCTGTAAGCGACTGTTGAATCTTTCTGAGCTTTGTTTTTTTTTTTTTTTTTTTTTTTGGGCGGTACTGGGGATTGAACTCAGGGGCATTCTACCTCCGAGCTATACCCCCAGCCCTATTTTTATTCTTTATTTTGAAACCGAGTCTCACTAACTTGCGGAGTGCCTCACTAGGTAGCTGAGGCTGGCCGCGAACCCGGATCCTCCGGTCTCAGCCTCCCGAATGCTGGGATTACAAGCGTGCGCCACCACGCCCGGCTGTTTTTTTGTTTTTTTAAAGCACACTTTTTGCATAGAGTTTGTATAAGAAGTAAGTGCTCAAGCAGAGGGAAGCATGCTACTCAGCAACCTGTCTCCTCTCGGGGTCACTGCTCAGCCAGGGGGAAGTGGATTCACACTCCATCACTTGGTGCTTGGTGACAGCATCCATAACACCTCTTGCCTTGTTTTGATGATGATCCTCTGGCTCATGTCCTGCCATGGAAGACCTCTGTACCCCCTTTCTTTCTGAAGTTCATGAGCACAAGTTGGGGATCCCAGTTGAGTTTCACTACAGACTGCTACTAGGAATTTGGTTCCATGGAAAATCCAGAGTCCAGGACTGGACTTTAACTTGGACTTATTCCCTGGGGATCCTAGAGATTTGAAACTCGGAAGCAGCTTTGTTGGAGGCTTCTCACTTGTGAGAAGAATAAGGCCATGGATGTTTTGTGTACCAGTCACTGTAAACGCAGGGTTAAAAAAACATTCAGAGCAAGGAATTTCTTAATTAAAGTTCTTCACTCTCCATTAATTACATACATTTTCCCACTCCTTCACATATTTTCTGAGATTACCCACACTTGGGACTTCTTAGCAAAATTAATAAGGTCAGCATTCTTTCTATCACCAAGCAAAACCGGGTCATCTGCTAGTGGATTATCTCGCCTGTCCCGGAGAGTCTCACCTTGGTTTGAACCCCTATTGCTGACATGTTGCCTCAGTTTCCCTCTGGACTGGCTCTCATGACTGTCAGGAACTTACCACTCCAGCTGACTCCTCCAGTCCAGGTTGTGCTCTTGCGACTGTAGCATCATCTTGTATTCACCCCTGCTCTGGGAGAAGTGCTGAAGTTCTGTCTTTTCCGTACTTTAAATTGTAGCTGAAATATGTTGTTTTACACTGAATTGGGCCCTTAGATCTGATATTGTGGATTCAAAGGAGGCTCAGAAAGGTTATGTGGTTGAATGACAAAGGTAATAAAAGATAGAAGGAAATCCGGGTGTGGTGGTGCACACTTGTAATCCTAGCATTTGGGAGGCTGAGACCAGAGGATCATGGTTCAAGGCCAGCCTCAACTACCTAGAGAGGCACTCCACTACGTAGTGAGACCCTGTTTCACAATAAAGAATAAAAAATAGTGCTGAGGGTATAGCTCGGAGGTAGAGTGCCCCTGAGTTCAATCCCCAGTACTGCAAAAAAAAAAAAAAAAAAAGATAGAAGGAATTTGAATGCAAATCTACTGACCTTAAATTCGGTTTCTTTTTCTCCCACATAATAGCAGGACTTCCCTTTTCCCAGATGTGCCAGGCTGTTAGAGTGGCTGATGGTGTGAGCTGGCAGCTCCCATAGGTCAGGCTGTGTCTGTGTCGCAGGCATCTGCCCGCCCTGGCCCCAGTGGCTGGTGCAGTACTGTACTCAGACCCCTTTCTCTGCTCTGGTTTGGCTCTGTAAGGGCAGCCCTGGCCTGTGGGGTGGGGAGGAAGCTGTCATACTCGCTATTGACTTTAAAAGAACTGGGTTAGAGTAGATTTAGCACTTCAGGATAGAAAACCACCACTCACTGAGAAGAGTGAATTTATGAAAAGTATAAAATTAGAGAACACCTCTGAGTGTGTGTGTGTGTGTGTGTGTGTGTGTATGTGTGTTTCTGAGGATTGAACCTTACACTCCTAGCCTTATTTTATTTTTATTTTTATTTATTTATTTTTATTGGTGCATTGTAATCATACATCTTTGTTAGGTACAAGCTGGTAAAGGCATACATGCACACATATCTCATTTAACACTTTGCCAACTCCTGCCCGACTCCCTCGCCCTCCCTCCTTCTCAAGTTCAGTTTAGTGATTGACTTTGTTATGTTTGAAAGACATCATGTGCATTAGGGTGTCCCCCCCATCACCTTCAGTTAAGTCACCTTCTTTGCTCATCTAAGGTTTCTCCTTCTTTGTCTGGAGTCCCTCTTATGTCCCACTTTCTCCCTAGCTTACACATATTAGGAAGAGCATACGATTTTTTACTTTTTGTGACTGTCTAATCTCACTTAACATAATGTTTTCTAGTTTCATCCATTTCCCTGCAAATGACTTGATTTTATTCTTCTTTATGGTTGAGTAAAATTCCATTGTGTATCTATATCCCATAGTTTTGTAATCCATTCATCTGTTGATGGACATCTTGGCTGGTTCCATAGTTTGGCAATTGTGAATTGTGTGGCTATAAACATAGATACACATGCATCAGTCTGATAGTTTGGTTTCCATTCTTTTGGGTAGATACCCAGAAGTGTTATTGCTGGATCATATGGTAGGTTCATTCCCATTCGTCCGTACTATTTTCCAAAATGGTTGCACTAATCTGCAATCCCACTAACAATGTATTAGTGTTCCCACTTCACACCCTCGCCAGCAATTGTTGTTTGTGTTTTTGATGATTGCTATTCTGACTGGGGTTAGGTGAAATCTCAAGGTAGTTTTGATTTGCATCTCTTTGATTGCTAATGATGTTAAACATTTCCTCATACATTCATTGGCCATTTGTATTTCTTCTTTTGTGAAGTGTTTATTTAGATCATTTGCCCGTTTTTCGATTGAGTTATTTCTTTTCTTAGCTGTGAGTTTCTTGAGTTCTCTGTATATTCTAGATATTAGTCCTCTATCGGAGGAGTATCTGGCAAAATTTTTCTCCCACTCTGTGGGCTCTCTGTTGAGATTCTTGATAGTTCCTTTGCTGCACAGAAGCTCTTCAGTTTAATGCAATCCAATGTATTGATCTTCCTTTCTTGTTGAGAAAGTTTTTACCTGTGCCTATGTGTTGAAGTGTTGGGCCTATGCCTTCTTCAAGTAGCTGCAAGGTCTCTGGCCTGACTTCCAGGTTTTTGATCCATCTTGAATTGACTCTTGTGCAGGGTGAGAAAGTGGGATGTATTTCCATTGCTGAGATGAGCCTCACTAAATTGCTGAGGCTGGCCTCAAACCTGCAATTCTCCTGCCTCAGCCTCCCAAGTACTGGGATTACAGGCATGCACCACCACAATTGGCTTGGATTTGATCTTTAATCTGAAAGATGTTAACATTGAGTAAATAAGCTTCCCTTTCCAAGTTATAAAGTCATTGACCTCCCTAGACCAGCCACAGAAATTGTTTTTAAATAAATCATTTAAGAAGCTATTCATAAAACTTAACAGTAATTAATTGTATTATTGGAAGAAAATAGTAAAAATAATTCATTTTGAGTTTCATGTGTTTTTTTTAGTTTGCCTTTGAGTCTCTGTTTGGTGAGGTAGAAGATTACTTCGGAGACTCTACTGGGGCCAGTGTCATTCAGGGAGATGAAGAAGCTATGCACTTCCCCCAAATCTGAAATAAGTGTAGATCTGAATTCAGATTGAACTCTATAAGTCCAATACGTGGATGACCTTTAGTAAGTTACATAGCCACTTAGCCTGTGCCATAGCCTATTAAAATAAAGATTATACTTGTTTTGTGGAGTTATAGGTGTCATGAAAGCAGCTACACAGTACCCGGTATTTGGTAGATGTTTTTAAAAAGTGAGCCAGCCCCACCCACCATTTGTAGTTAATAAAGTACAACTTCTAGAAAAACAAATATTTACCTTACTAATGATGCATTAGTGACTTCATCTTCCTGTACAAAGGCTTCAGAGTTGATATATTAGATCAAAGCTTTAAAGTGACACTTAGGAGGTAACACCAGAAGAGAGGTGGTTCAGTAGATGATAAGACACAGTGTTTTCAGCAGGCATTTTTATTTCTCTGTCACTGTATATTTTGGAATTATCTTTGAGAGACTGCTATTACCATTGTTAATTCATTTTATTTAGGCTATGAACAGCAAAGCAGCAAAACTCAATTAAGTGGAATAGTCAGAAAATAGAACATCCTGGTGAATTAGTTGTCAATGTTAAATAGAAAACATATTACCTTCTCTACCCATTTGGTTTCTGGCCTCTGTATTTAAATCATTCTCTTGCATTTGAGTTTATATTGAAAGCTCTGTGCTATACTTTTTTCCTGAAAAAAGGAAGGGAAATCAATTTTAAAAATTCTGTTAGTTTCAAGTTATATTATTGAAAAGTATCCGAAATGTATTAATTGACTTACTTCAGTGGTAAGAATCAGTGGAACATTAATTCTCATTCTGTATTATAACATAGATCAGCTATATGAAGATTCAGCTTTATACAGATCATTCCTTGCATAAAAATGATGTACTGGCCTTAAACATAGATTTTGATCTTCTCTTTCTTCTAGAAATTGAGTGCACGAGAAAAAAAATTCCACTGTTGTGTTAAACGAAATAAGCATCATCATAATTGATAATTATGATATAAAGTTAAGACTAGTTTATGATTGTTTCAAAATTTAAAAGTGCAGAAAATTTTAAGAGGCAAAAGATGCAAACAAACCAAGTTTGATGGTGCATGCCTGTAATCCCAGTACTTGGGAGGATGAGAAAGGAGGATTGCAGGTTCAAGGCCAGCCTCAGCAACTTAGTGAGACCCTCCACAACTTAGTGAGACCCTGTTTCAAAATAAAAAAATAAAATAGTGCTGGGGTGTAGCTCAGAGGTAGAGGGCCCTGGTTTAGTTCCCCAGTACAAATAAATAAATAAGATGTAGACATCCATAATTTTAATGACCAGAGGGAACATCTATAAACTTGTAATGTTTAATCTTTATAAAGTGAATCAAAGAAAATGCATGTACAGTTTTTTTTTTCCTTAATGTAAGTTGGTGTTTTGTTCTGTGTATTCTTATTTCCACTGAAATTTTAGAGAAATTATAGGAAAAATCAGGTGAAAAGAAATGAAGCTTCTCTTTATACTTTCAAAAAGCCTATCTTTAATTAACTTTGCAGTTTCTTATTGGATATATAGAAAAAAGAAAAGATTGTTTTAAAATATATTTTATTCAGTAAGAAGTTGATTTGTTAAAAAAAAATATATATATATATATACCTGTTTTCAGAATTTGGGGGAAAAATTGATCGGAAAATGGAACCATTTAAAATGAACCAAATTTTAAGAGATTTGTTTTTCTTTTGCTTTGTTTCTTTATTCATAGTGTCATATGAGCAGTTATTAATCAAAGCAATTTTTTTATTTTTTTTATCATGGTAAGGAAATGTAAGTTTAACAAAAATGTATCTATAAATTACTAATATTTTTATTTTGCATAAATTAGTTCCTAATCATTAACGGTATAAGGAAAACTTGTTATTTTAATTCTATAATGTCATATTATCAGGTATATACATATACACATGTATATTCACTAGATAGTGACATTTTAGAAATATATTTAAGTTAAGAATGAGAAATTAAGCTCATAGCATTCTTTATTTCTTAGTTCTGAAGTTAAAAGAACTATAAAATTATTTTCGTATATGTCCAGTGAAACACTAGTCTAGAAAATACTAATATATCCTTATTATATTTCATCTGTGTTCTTTTCAGAGTCATAAAACTTTCAAAGGATGATAGAAATACCTAATTCCTGCCCCATACATAAATGTTATATATATTTTTCATTTTGATAATGTAGATTTGTCCTTTCTACCTTAAGGAATTTTTTTTTTTACTGAGTCTTGGCTTCATTTTTTTAAACTTTTCAAATGTCTGTTATATTCTCTTGATGCATATAGTTTGGGTCAGATTTATTGTCAGTATTTTGGCAGCTATTTTCAGATCAGAGAGTGTCTTAGTCCATTTTGTGCTGCTGTAACAGAATACCTGAGAATGAGTAATTTATGAAGAACACAACTTTATTTTTACAGTCATGGAGGCTGGGAAGTCCAAGATTGAGGGGCCCACATCTGGCCTGGGCCTTCTTGCTGCATCATCCCATGGTGGAAGGCAGAAGGCAGAAGGCAAGAATGTGAGAGGGCTGGGAGACTTGTGAGAGTGAGCCCGAGTGTGAGAGACTGAACTTGAGCCCCAGTCTCTCATAATCGGCTTTAATTTGTTCAGGAGGGTGGATCCTTACTGCCTCATCATCTCTCAAATGCCTCACCTTTTTTTTTTTCGGTACTGGGGATTGAACTCAGGGGCATTCTACCTTCGAGCTACACCCCTAGACCTATTTTTTATTCTTTATTTTGAAACTGAGTCTCACTAAGTTGCGGAGTGCCTCACTAGGTAGCTGAGGCTGGCTGCAAACCTGGATCCTCTGGTCTCAGCCTCCCGAATGCTGGGATTACAAGCGTGCCCCACCACGCCCGGCTTGAAATGCCTCACCTTTTAACACTGAGACTTGGAGAGTTAAGTGTTGAGTCCTTGCTGTGGGTGACACATTCAAGCCATGGCATTCTGCCCTTGGCCCCTAGACTCATGTCTTTCTCACATGCAAAATATGTTTACTTCATCCCAGTAGCACCAAGTCTGCCATCATTCCTGCGACCAATGTCCAGAGTCTCATCTAAATCAGACAGGATGAGACCCAAGGTGAAATTCATCCTGAGGAAAATTTCCCTACAGCCTTAAGCCTGTGAAACCAAACACGTTACTTTTTTCCAAAATACCATGGTGGGGACATTCTCATTCTGAAAGGGAGAACTGGGCAGGAAGGAAGGGGTAACTGATGCTAAGTAGGTCCAAAATCCTACAGGGAAAACAACACTGAGTTTTGAAGCTGTAGAATAATCTCCTTTGCAGTATCCTGGGCACACTGGAGCAAGGATTTGTCCCCCAGGGCCACAAGCATCCCTGCCCCTGTGCTTTCCTGGGCTCAGTTCACCCAGCAACTTGGAGGAGTGAGAGTTTTCTGCCCACAGTTTTCCTGGGCTGTAGTGTCCTGGGATCTCTTGGGCTGCCCCTCCCCATGGCTCCACGAGGGCTCCACCTAGGGGTCTTTCTGCAGTGGCTGTGCCCCTCCAACAAGTCTCTACCTGGGCCTGAGGCTGATATACCCTTTGGAATCTTGGTAGAGACTATGGTGGACCCATATAGCTCTTATATTCTACATGCCTGCAGCAGTAGCACCACATAGACACTGCCAAGGTTCATGACTTATACCTTCTGGAGCTGTGGCGTGAGCTGAACGTGGGCCCAGCTGGGCCACCACTACAGGTGCTGAGGAGAGCAGTGCAGAGTTCTTGACTGAAAGCAGAGTCCCCAAGTGGTCCTGACAATGTGTACTGAAGTTCTACAGATGCCTTGCCCTCATGTTCCTTAACGCTCATAGCTACACCCCAGCCCTTTTTATTTTATTTTTTATTTTGAAACAAGATCTCACCCAGTTGCTACCTGGCCTCAAACCTGTGATCTTGTCTTGGCTTCCCAAGTGCTAGGGTTACGGGCATGAGCCACTGTTCCTGGTGCGCGCGTGTGTATGTCCTCTCAACAAAAGCTAATAACTTTTCTATTTTTTTTTTGTCTATGTATGCTTGCTCATGTATTTATTTAGATAACAACGTCTATTCCTAGGCTTACTATTTTGGATCAGGACTAGAATTCTTAATTCTTAAATATGTGGCATTAAAGGTATGGATTACTTGAAATTACTGTAGTCTTTATTCCCTCATTAAGTAATAGAGTAGCCACGAACTTATCTGCATTAAAATTAGCACTTAAAAGTGGATCCTTTATATTGTTAAAAAAATTACCTAGTGTATGTATTCTCAAGATTCTATGTGGCATAAAGATTTAAATGTGAATTTGCAGGTAATAGTCTTCTTTCTCACAGACCCTTGAATGGCACTTAGAAAATTACCATATTAAGTAGTTCCCTTTCCTTTCTTTATGAGGTAACTCTTTAGGAATTGAGAACAATGAAAGAAAACCATACTAAATCACCAAAAAGCATAATGCTTTTTGGGGGGCATGAGGGGAATTAGATTTTTTTATTATAAATTACATTAGATTTTACCTCTCAGATATATCAGGTATACTTCAACATCAAATTTTGTTGCTTACATGGGCTTTACCTTGCAACTAAATAAAAGCAATTAAAAAAGTATTAATGTAACATTTATAATATTGGAATTTCAGGGAATTCTAAAGAGACACTAATTATCCTAAACAAGGCATATAACACCATCACAAATAATAAATGAAGCAAAACTTATGGGGAAAAACAAATCTAGGAAAGTATTTAGAAAGCTCATAGAAACGTAAATAGTTTCCCCCATATTGCTACTGCCTTTTCTCCTGCAAATGCATAATCAGGCCAATTCTTTCTTATTGGTGCAATATGATTATATATCATAATAAGATTCAGAGTGATGCATTCATATATGCACATAACATGTCTTGGTGTGGTTTCCTCCTAAACCTATCCTTCTACTTCCCCCCTCCCTCACTGTACATGCTAGTAAGGTTGTTAGTGATAACTTCATATCTCATAATACCTTCATGATATTATTTGGTCTGGATTTTTAAGTACTGTATATAGAAGATGAGCTAGTGGCTAAAAGAAAGGTCACTAGATTTTTAATAAGTAGAAGAAATTTCTAATTGGTATCTTACTTGTACAGTCACAAATTGTATAGGAGTTGGATGCAAAACCTCTTTGTGTGTAAACTATAAAGGATCATAAAAGCATAGTTTATTATGATTGCAACTAAAGCGTATTTTAAAGGACATATCTTTTCCTGACTATATGAGCACTCATCTGCAAATATATTTAACCTTTTAGTGATAGGTTTATCTACAGGATGATAAAGAATACGATCTTTGGTGGAATGATTTCGTTCTTCCTGAGAAATTCTGACCTACATTTTGTCAATGGAAAAATAATAACATAAAGGTGAAGTGTCCAGTATTTTAATGAGTGTTGGTTTAAGGGCTATGATTTTAATTAGTTTTACTCTCTATTGCTTGAAAATGAATATGTACTATAATAGTAAACATCAGATATTCAGGTCCCAGTTGTGAATATTGAATTGGTAGAATCTGGAATTAGTGAGATTATTCTTTGCCTGAACTTCCTGTTTTCACCTACTTCTCAATTGCTTGCAGCTGTCAAAATAATTTTAATCATTTTCAGATACTTTGCCAAAGAAAGTGAGCCACAAGCCCTTCAACTCTAGTCCAGGGCTTTAAGCCTTTCAGCTAAAAAGATGTTGTACCTCCAGTTCTTGTCTTCTTTTATATCCTTGCTGGATCCTCTGTAGTTAGGCCAGTGTTTTAAGATCTTAAGCATTTATCCAGGTCATCTCCTAATTCTGATTCTTGCCTGCCAAACTGTCAGAGAATCAGAGAATGTTAGAGTGGGAAAAGGCCTTGGGAATCATTTGCTAAAGGCTTTTTATGAATGATGAAGTTTGAGGCATTAAATACCTTTCAGATTAAAAATTAAACCAGATCTCTGGACTTCTAGTCTTTGGCCCATCCCCTCATGGCCTGTGTAGAGCTCTGCTTCCCTCCTAGAGGAACACCCAGTGCCCTCCATCTCTGGGTCTGGCTTGTCCTGCTAGTGGGCTCTGTGAGCATAATACAGGGTCTTAGTTCATCTATGAGAATTTTCAGTGACTGAAAATCCTAGGTGATAACACCACCTGTAATAAACAGAAATAGTCTTCTTTTGGCAAAAACTTTTTCCTAACAAAAACAAAAACAACAACAAAAAAAACAGAGCCTTTACCAGCATTTTGCCAAACCAAATCTTTCCATTCTTATTCAAATTTAAGTCACTGAGAGTATTCATAACCAGTTTAAAATGAACTGTGTGTTACTGATGCCACTATAGATGTTCTTCAACTCACAGTGGGATTACCTACCAATAAACCAACTCATTGTAAGTTGAAAACATCACAAGTCAAAACAGCCTCTCATACACCTAACCTTCCCAGATACTAGCTCAGCAGCACAGGATACTGTAAAGAATCAGCTATTTCCTGGGGATCCTGTGGCCAGCAGGGAGCTTCAGTTCTCTGCCTTGAGAGAGGATTGTACAGCATATTGCTAGCCTGGACAAAGATCAGAATTCAAAGATGATTTCTACTGAGTTTTTATCACTTTTACACAGTCATAAAATTGGAAATCTAAGTCAATCCATCGTAAGTCAAGGACATGCTATACTTTTCCTTTATTATAAATAAATATATATGTTTTAAATCATAGAATCTTAGTGTGGGAAGGACCTTGGAGACTTAACTGTACTACTACTTCAGTTTATTGTCGAGGTAACAGAACAGTGAAGTTTCTTACTTGGGTGCACAGAACTGGTTAGTGCCAGAAGCTAGAAATCTTGGCTTGACTAGCATTGCTTTCCCCAGACTACTTGAGAATCCTCATTATGTTATCTCTTGGCATCATCTGCTTCTCTCTGTTTTTCTGTCTGTCTTCCTCCCCTGCCTTTTTTTTTTTCTCCCAGGCTAATCTACCTCAGTCTCGTTTAAGTTATTTCCAGTAGATTTTATCTGGATTCTGATTATGGAATAGGGTTAAAAAGAAAAATGAGAAATCTAATTAGAATGCTTATATCATCACGATTTTATTTTCTTTTAGCATCCAGTCATACAACTTTCCATAGAGTATGGCTATTTATTGATTTTATTCTGCTTTCAAAAATCTCAGTGTACTTTGTTAAACAAGATAGATATATTCCCTTTCTTTCATATAGGAACTTCAGAGGTTGCCAATGAATTACTGTGCTTATCAACTTTATCAAAATTAAAGTTTCTTAAAACTTGACTCAGCAATCTTATTTTGATATGTAACCATTTATACTTTTCATATGTAATCTTTTATGAAATAATATTTGCTAGAACTACATTGTTGACATTATGTTCTCCAGTAGATTCATTCTTTTGTTTTCATGATTAAATTACTTAACAGACATTCAGCAGATGCCCACATTGTACCAAATTTAAGAACACAGATTTATAATGGGTTAATTTTCTCATAAGTAATCCCACAATGCAGTGACAGTGACTGATCTATATGTGAAGTATTATAAAAAAAACAGTGGACAGAGATGCCTAGGGCTGTGAGGGAACAGACAGCCCAGGGAGGCCTCTGGGAACCGTGGTGAAGGCAGACATGGATCTTGCCTGCACCACCTCACTGGACTATTTAAATGATGTAGCACAGTATAGTGTAAGCATCTCAAGACCTACTCAGCAGAAAAGCTTGCACAAAACTCAAAATTCTCACATCATTATGAGACATCTACTATCCACCCCTAACACCTATACTTCCATTTTTCTTGGTGTGTGTGGGGGTGGGCAGCGAAAGGGGTACTGAGGATTGAACCCAGGGTCATTCTACCTCTGAGCTATTCCCCTAGCCCTGTTTTACTTTTTATTTTGAAACAGGGTCTCAGTAAGTTGTCAATACTGGCCTCAAACCTGCAATCCTCTGTCTCAGCCTCCCAAGTATTGGGGTTACAGATGTGTGCTACATGTCCAGCACCACACCTCCTTTAAATACCTTACCCTTACTTAAGGGCTTTCACATGCTATGCAGTGGTTAAAGTGGACTCCCTTCCCCTAATCCAGCAGGGATAGGATGACAGCACAAAAGATAGTCCTGTTCAGAGCCACAGCACGTGTGATCTTAACAGGCCATCAAGAAAATAGTCATTTTCTGTAGCTAGCAAATATGAGGAAAAGAAAGAATTACACAATGATATGGGGAATTTCTGTACCTTTATTTCAATGGTGTTATGAGCCTAAAACAGTTTTTAAAAAGTCTCAGACCTCACCTTAATTATACTCTTATCCTAAAGGAGAGCTTCAAGTGCCCAGACTGAGAAGAGAATACAGGATTTCACTTAGAAGTCCAGTTAAGCTGGTGAAGCCAGTGTTAGATATTTAGTGTCACTTTGTCCCCTCTGTGTTGAACTTTGAGTTTCTTATGACATGGTTTTACGATTTCTCACTGGTAAGTATGAGTAGTTACACAGTTAGGTGATGGTGAAATACGAAGTGCCAGGAAGAGGTTAAGAGGTGGCTGTGGAGGGGAGCTGGGTGTGCTCCCACGGGCTCCTGTGTTAGGCTGAGACAAGTAAGTGGTGAGGAAGGTTGACCTCCAGCTCTAGGCCGCGCTCGTGGTTCTGAGATGACTCTCCATGCCTCTCTGTGCTATCTTCACATCCCATCAAACACCAAGCACATCTAAAACGGAATGAGTGACATACTCTCCCCTCCATCCGCCTTGGTCTTCTGTTCACACTTCCCCCAGTAGCTAAGCCAGAAATGCTGCCACTATCCTTGGATCTGTTCTTAAACTGCACTTTGAATCAGTCACCCAGGCACTTTGATTCAGTTTCCTAAGTATATTTTGGTTCTTTTCATTCCTTTCCCTCAGCACATGCTCCCATACAAGATGAGGTTCCATTCTCCTTGCAAAATTACCCCTCGGAAAAGTCGCCGTTTCACACTGGAATCAGTACAAAGCCTCCGCTATTAAAATAGGAGTGCTTTCCCCACTGCTTTATTCCAAACAGCGGAGCACTGTGTGAGGATGACACATTAGCCCAAAGTGACCTCATTTAATGCAGTTAGATATTTATGGAAGGCACCTGACAAAACCTTTTTTTAAAGGCTGCAGTAGCATTTAAAATAATGTAGGTATTTATTCCCAGGATTGTGTCCTCACTATTGCAAATGGAAAATGTCTTTGCAAATAAGCCTTTTCACACAGACAAAAATAAAACAAAGTCAGTACTTTGAGGAGTTAGGGATATAGGAGGCATGGATATGCACCTACAGGACAAATGGAAATGGCAGCCATCCTAATTTTTATCATATCCTCCCTGGCTTACGATAAGGTATCCAAGAATGGCATCAGACAGATTCCCCAGATGCCTTCTCTCAGCTGAAGAGAAGTACACGGTAAAAAAAAAAAAAAAAAAAAACTGTCACAGGACTAAAAAAAAGACTTAAGTTGACATAGACACAAATGTCAACCATACAACCATACATGTGAAGAATTTGGATCAAATTGTCTTAAGAGATGTAGATGTAGGAGAGAGGTAAAAAAGTTTTTTTTATATTTTTACTATTAATTTTATTTATGTAAGTGCAAATAACAAATGTCATGATTTTATGTAAGTAGGTACTAGCTGTTCCGTATAATCTCTTAAGTTTTTTTGTAAACTCTCAAATTGTACATTCACAGAAGTACATTAATCATTAAATATAAAGCTACTTGTTTAATTTGAACAAAGCAAACTGTAGTATAGCCGGCACTCATACCAAGAGTCAAAATGTTACCAACACCCACAAATGCTCCCTCTTGCTATCTTTAATCACCCCCAACCCCCAGGCCATGCACAGGGTAAACAGTATCCTGTCTTCCATTACCATAGATTAGGTTTGCTTGTTTTTGAACTTTTTAGAAATAGAATCATTCAGTAAACACAACTCTGCCGTGCGTGTGCTTCTTTGCTCAACATTTTGTTTGTGAAATTCATCCATGCTCTTGCATTGCATTTGTTCACCTTGTTGAATGGTAATTTATTTTTTGAACAACCTTAACTATTTTACTATGATAGATATTTGTGCTAGTTCCAATTAGGGACTATTACAAATAGTGCTTATGTGACTTTTAGTGGATAAATATCAAGTATTTGGTTGGGTGCATACCTAGGAGTAGGAATTACAAGTCAAAGTAAGTCCTAAGCCAGAGGGCTAACTCTGGGGATCCAATACATCAGGTTTGGCTGCTCACTCAAACACCAAACAGAAAAGGAAAGAGAGAAAGGTGAGAAAGGAACTTTAATCAGTGCAGACACAGAGAAGGCAAGGGCAACCAGTCCTTAGCTCTGTCTACAAGAAGCTTTGAGGTTTTTTAGAAATGGGAATGAGGAGAGGGGTTGGGGTTTGCATAACTGGAGGCTTTTTACAGCTGCAAAGCAGGTGATCTCGATCAGGTGTGTTCTGGTCCACCGTAATCTCAGGATTGACCAGTCAGGCTGACCTTGTCCACAGTAAGAAAGTTGCTTTTGCCTAGGTTAAGATGTTTATCGATCAGACCTGTTCCTGGAATCCAAGGCAAATCAGCAAGGGAGAGAGCTGGCAGGGATGCCATCTCTTTAATCCTGCTTTTAGTTTCCCACTGGACATTGGAAGACAAAAGTAAAATTCCAAGTCCTTGTTACAAAGATACTCTTCCTTTGGCTTTAATAATCTCTGTCAGATAGTTTCCTGTAATGGCTGTAGCAGTTTACACATCCATCAGCAAAGTATGAGAGTTTTTTTCTGCACATTCTTGCCTGTTACTAGTGTTTTCTTTTTTATATTTACAGCATTGTTGGGAGAATAGTGATACTGTACTACAATTACAATTTGTATTTCTCTGATAACTAATTTTTTTTTTCCTACTGGGGAGTGAACCTGGGAGCATTTTACCTCTGAGCTACAATCCCAGACTTTTATATTTTTTATTTTGAAACATGGTCTCACTAAGTTACTGAGTGCCTCACTAAGTTGCTTAGGCTGACCTTGAACCTGCGATTCTCTTGTCTCAGCCTCCCAAGTACTGGGATTAGGTATGTACCACCATACTCAGTTTCTCCCTTTCTTTACTTCTTTCTTTTTTTTTTTTTTTTTTGTGGTACTGGGGATTGAACTCAGGGGCATTCTACCTCCAAGCTATACCCCTAGCCCTATTTATTTTTATTCTTTATTTTGAAACAGGTTCTCCCTAAGTTGAGGAGGGCCTCACTAGGTAACTGAGGCTGGCTGCGATCCCAGATCCTCCGGTCTCAGCCTCCCAAATGCTGGGATTACAAGCGTGCTTTCTTCTTTCTCTCTTTTTTTTTGGTGCATCTTTGTTAGGTACAAGCTGGTAGAGGCATACATGCACACATTTCTCATTTAACCCTTCCCTAGTCCCCCCCCCCCTTCTCAAGTTCAATTTAGTGATTGACTTTGATATGATTGTGAAAGTACATCTGTGTATTAGGGTTCCCCCCTGCATCACCTTCAGTTAAGTCACCTTCTTTGCTCACCACACCCAGTTTCTAATGACTAATTTTATTGAGCACTTTTTCATATATTTAATGGCTGTTAAAACAGCTTTAAGTGCCTATTCATGTACTTTGCTCCACTCATTTTCACTTTCTTAAAATTTTTATATCCCATTTAAAAAAAAAAACAAGTTTTCTAAAATTGTGTTATTGTCATATTGGCAAAAGTGGAGATAATCTTAGGGAAATGTAGCCATCTTTTTGTTGTTGTTCCTGTGATGACCTCCTAACTAGCTTATCAAACTGTGTCCCTACTTGCTTTCTTCACTCTGTCTTCTGCACACACACAGATGATGATGATGATGATGATGATTATTATTATTATTTTGCAGTCAGGCAGATCCAGTCAAATCATCTTTAGCTCTATCTCATTTATTCCCCACCCCCCCATGCCTCAGTTACCCTCCTTCCTATCAACTGCTGAATGCAGTGCTTGCAGAACTCCCCTATCAGAGTTCACGGGGAGAGGGTGAAGCACACTTTCTAACACTCAGACTGCCAGGCCTCTTTCCTAGAAATTTGGATTCAGTAGATTTGGGTTGAGGCCCAGGAGCCTGTGCTTTTAATTACAGATTGCCCTTATCTTCAAGAAGGTTTGAGGAATATTACAAAGAGGCTATTCTGGTTTTGTGTGAGTGCTCTTACACATTCTGTTCACCTTGTAGATTTTTCTCTGTCCTTCCTCCAGTATCATCTTCAACACTCAAGCCAGTGTCACTCTGGGAGTCAACCTTTACTTTTCCAAGCTGAGTTCATTACTCTTAACCAATAAATTCTTATCCCTAAAAACCTCAGTCATAAACCTGCAGTACCAGCAGCCTTCCCCATCTTAGCTGAGAACTCACAGTGACTGCTCTTCAGTCCTGAGTGTGAGCAGAATGTGAGCATCTCACCACCTCCACTGCCCACATCCTGGTCCTGCTCTGACTTTACCTCATGCTTGTACAATTGCAGAAGCTCACTACCAGCTACTTTCCTGCTAGCATCTTGCACCAATGTGGTCAGACTCATCAGTATAAAGTCAACATTGCCTTTCTGCTCAGAAATTTCCAGAGGCTCCCCATTTCTCTGCTTCTTTGCAAGTAAAAGCCCAAGTTCTTACCAGACCCTTTCAGACCCGTGGAAACCAAAACCGGTGCCTCCTTGCCTTCCCCTTGGCTGCTGGCTCTGCTGCAGATACTCTGACTCGAGGCTTCTCCTAGAACCTCCCTGGATGCTGCTGCCTTCCTTCCTTCCTGTGGCTTTTGTGTGGCTCTTCCCTTCATCTGGAATGCTTAGTGCCTTTTTCAAATTTAGACTCTTGTGTCTCTTTGTTGAGGCCTGCTCACCAACCATTTACAAATGAAGCCTGGCCCACCCTCCCCACACCTCCAGTCTCTTTTTGTCTCCTTTATCTTGCTCTTTGTTTTTTTTCCCTGTGTAGCACTAATTACATCCTATTATTTATTATTTATCATCTGTATCTCTCTGCCAGAATATAAACTCCCAAAGGCAGATTGTTTTTTCCTGTTTTACTCATGATGTATTCCCAAATACCAGAACAATGCTTAGGCATAGTAGGTGCTCGATAAATATTTGATTTGTTGAATGAAATATTCAGGATGAAATAGAGATAAAAGACCTTAAGTAGTATCTCTTTATAAGCCATATTTTAATGAAAACCTTTTCTAAGAAATGCTGTATATTTTCATGTTTTAAAGTGAAAATTTAAAATTGGAAGTGCTAGATGTGGTGGCACACGCTTGTAATCTCAGTACTTGGGAGACTGAGACAGGAGGATTGCAGGTTCACCGATAGCCTCAGCTACTTAGTGAGGCCCTCCAGTAGTTAGTGAGACCCTGTTTCAAAATAAAGAATAAAAAATAGGGCTGAGAGCCAGGCATGGTGGTTCACTCTTGTAATCCCAATACTTGGGAGGCTGAGACTGGAGGATCCGGGTTTGCAACCAGCCTCAGCTACATGGTGAGGCCCTCTGCAACTTAGTGAGACCCTGTTTCAAAATAAAGAATAAAAAAAATCAAGCTGAGGGTGTAGCGCAGAGGCAAAAAGCCCCTGGGTTCCATACTCAGTACAAAAAACAAACAAAAAAAAGGGCTGAGGATGTATCTAGGAGGTAGAATCCCTCTGGGTTCAATCTCTGGTAACACACACACACACACACACACACACACACACACACACACACAATGGAAGTTAGGGTAAAGGTGGAGTTGCTTGTAGATGGCATTGATTTGATGAAGAAGCCAGTGGTAGCCAGGCTTATTATGACCTACTGTGAGTATTCTCTGCAGTACAATGTAATTTAAGGGTACTTGGGAGGCTGAGACAGAAGAATTGAAGGTCCAAGACCAGCATCAGCAACTTAGTAAGACCCTGTTTTAAAATAAAAGATACAAAGGGCTGGGGGATGTAGCACAGAGGCCGAATGCCTCTGGGTTCAATCCCCCCAAATAGTAGTAATCATCATCATCATCATCGCTTAAGGGTTGTACTTGTACTAATTTTAAGTTATTTACTCTTTGCTAGCATTACTTGAAATAGTCAGAGGCAAGTTTCTATGAAAAGAAAATCAGATCAATTAAAAACTATTAAATGTCTTACATTTGGTTCTAGCACATTAATTTTGAAGAGTATATCCTTATATTCATTGATCTATTATAAAACCAATGTGCCTTTGCATATTTAGCTCAATGGTATTCTTATATATCCTGGCATCAGTTTGGGGAACCAGAAAAACCACCTATCACTCCCTCCACTTCCTCTTTCTCCTTCCTTTTTCTCTCCTGTATTAGTTCCCAAAACACTATGATGCTGTACAGATGAAATCTGACTGCTAAATAAGAAGGATGTTTCTATATAGGTCTATTTATACATATCTAACTTTAACTAGTGCTTCTAATACTGTATGTTCTTAAATTTCTAACCTATGTGCACATACAGTTATGTATGTCTTTAAGAATGTAGTTTTGCTCCTAGAGTTCAGCACTTTCATGGAACAGGAGTCTGTTTTTCTCCTCAGCTAAGAGATTCAGTTAAAAAAATATCTGCTCAGCAGACCATTATATCAGCCTGTCTAACCTTCGGTGATCTCTAATTGTATTCTGTTTTACCTGTCTTAGCCTCTTCTGCCAACCGGAATTTATTAATTATAAGCCTTTTTGTAAGAATAACTCCTGCACTTAAGGTGCCTAGCATACTGCTGGGCTGTAATACAATAGCTCTGTGCAGCTAAGAGAAGAATTCTTTCACGGGGAGCATACAGATTGCATCTGATAATAAGAGTGATTATTAATGGCTCACCACTTGAAAGAATGCCAGGAAGACGACTAGTATGCAGAAGTATATCCTAAGTCAGCTAATACAGTCCTTGTTTGAAAAAGCAAAATCTCAATTAGATAGTGTCATGAGGAAAGGCCCGAGTAGAGTTTTATTTAAAATAGAAAAGACAGTTAAGCACTAATTCCAATCATGGTTAAAATTTCCATTTAAACTCCTTCATAAACTCTGTGCATTAGCAAACTTAAAAATAGACACTTGTGTGAACTATTATAGGAACTTTATTGTGCAGTAAAAAATACTGCAATTGCCATTCAGTAGAAAACTATCTAATCAGACTGTTCTTTTTCTCTCAGCATTCTGAAAGCATCTATATTTCAGGGCTGTGATTTAAGTAATTCTAATCTTATGAGCCTATACATCAATAGATGAAATTATGTTTAATCTCTATTCTGTTATCTGTTCTCTGGGATATGTGAGTACTAATGAGCCAGCCAGTGTGGGAATTTGGTTAAACATACTGGGGCATAAAGGATGGCAAAGGAAAAAAGTACTGCATCATCTAAATGCATTCATTTATGGAGCAAGTATTATTGAATACCACTAGATATTAAGAACTGAGCAATTTGTATTGAAGGGATAGTGAGGACTTGAAATATAAAAGGAAAGGGAAAAGGAGATAGCCAGTCCCAGGTTTCAAGGAGCTTAGTTTGCTCATCCATCCATCCATCCATCCATACATACATACATACATACATACATACATTATCTATCTATTGAGTACCTATGATTCAGTGTACCAGGGATACAACATTGAAATTAAGCAGATTAGAACCTCTCACCCAGGTTAAGCTTCTGTTCTAGTGGGATAGACATACAATATATAAATAAAGTATATGGTAACTAGTGATCAGTGCTGGAGAGAAACATTAGGCAGGGAAAGAGACTGGAAGTGTTAAAGAACACAGATTGTAGTTTTGGATAGGTCGACTTTAGTGAGAAGTTGTCTCTTTTCTAATGATCTGATGGAAGCTAGTCATTCAGATACCTGAAGAAGGAGCAGTGGGGGCTCAAGGAAAAGGCAGTAAGAGGTGCTGAACTGAAAGCACACTTGGAGCATTCAGGGGGTGATGAGGAGGATGTTTTAGGGCAGTAGCAGGATGAAAATTGGGGTAAATCCACAATTCACTCAGTGAATGACTAGAAGGCATTGGGAGGTGTTGCCCTCAAACCTGGGCCTTCACTGGGTAGAAAAGTGTTAACAATTCAGCAAGTAATTGTGAAGCTGACTAGAAAGATTGTATTGGAAGATAGTGTTTTAGTCAGCTGTCACTATAACAAAATGCTTGAGAGAACTAACTTAAAAATAAGAAAGGTTTAATTTGACTCACAGTCTTGGAGGTTTCAGTTCCTAATCCACTGACCCCATTTCTTTGGGTTGTGACAAGGCGTCAGCACAGGTAGGGGGGCATTGTTTACATCAAGAATAAGCCAGTAAAAGAACAAGAGGAAAGGGCCAGGGTCCCAGAATCCCCTTTGAGGGCATCTCCCCTGTGACCTAAGGACCCTCTAACTCATCCCCACTTTCTAAAGGTTCCACCAGTGCCCAGGAGCACCACCCTAGGGACCAGGTCTTTGGAAGACAGTCCAGATCCAAACTATAGCAACTCGAAGCTGGATTGAGTGGGAAGTAAAAGCTGGACTTGGCAGTTTAGGAGTCACCTGAGAGAGGCCACAGGGAATGGTAAAGAGGGATCTGGGACGATGAGGAGACAGCAGGCTACACCTGAGTATGCTCTTCCTACCCTGCTCCTGGTGCTAGAAGCAGGGCCCATTATAAGCCTCAAAATGGTAATTATTCACCTCTTTTGATTTTTTTAATGTTTTCTGAGATGATCTCCTGTATTCCATTTTAGACTTTTCATGAAATAAAATTTAAAAAGGAAGAAATCATAATTGGAGAAAATCTGCTTACAGTGTTGTTTTCATGTTGAATCATCAACTCAATGCTCTGTAAAAGAGATGGAGGGGTGGACCAGTGGCTGGCCTCCACCTGGCTCCAGGAGAATTAGAACCACAACCCCAAACTGTTATAAAACACTATAATAAACATCTACAATTTTAGACCTTATAAAACAAACAAAAACCCTCAAATGTATTGTGTTCTGGGAACTATGCCTATTGATTCCAATGTGTTTTTTTTTCCTGGGGGAAAGTCATCTTTCTTGCTATCCTGCTTTCAACCACAATTATCAAAAGCACAAATGTGTTCATTTTAAATTTGATCACATGTAAATTGGTAAGTTACTTCCAAATCTTAATGTTTTCTGTCACAAGTTGAATTGTGTGACTTAACGCCAACCCTCAGTCATTTGTTTGCCTTGTAGAAGATAACACACCATCTTGTAGTCAGAACTGAAAGCAAAATTCCATGGGCTGTAGCTTCTGCCAAAGAAACATTGCCCTCTCTTGGCTTTAGGTGCTAGGAAACTTAGCAGTATTTTCTGCCTTATTTAGAGTGTTGCTTTCTAATTCTGAATTGGAGCACTTTACTCTGAACTGGCACAGATGAATATGTTGCCCATAAGTGAATATATACAGCTAATTTCTTTTGTGATTTTCAGATGGAAGTCACAGTTTAGATGGAAAACTGTGGTAGGAAACTGGCATGTTTTTTAAACTCCTGAGTGTTTCTTGAGAGGAAGTAAAATCTCTTTCCATTCTTCGCTGCGTGGAAGATATTATATTCCATGTAGCCTGGGAGGAGATGAGTATTACAGATTTTCATGTGAGTTCTTGTTTGCAAATCTTGTTGTGGTTGCACTTTCACCCTGCATTGAAGAACTTGAATGCTGAGATGGAAACATTATTTTTATACTTATTTTTCCTTAGAGTTGCTCAGTGCTATGAGAATACTCATTATACACCTTTTCTTTTCTCTCTCTCTCTTTTTTTTAGATTCTAGCAGCATTAGTTCATCTTGACTGACGCCCTTGACTTCAGAGTATAAATAGAAAAATAGAGATAAGTGACAAAGATTGATTAGCAATTCTCCTTCTAAGCGAAACAGTAAACTTATCTAGATAAATCACTAGCCTAAAAGCCTGAAAAAAAAAATACATAAAGAAGTTGTGAGAGTGTGTGTGTGTGTGTGTGTTTGTTTAATAGTGAAATTTTCTAGAAGAACTACAAGGACACAAAGATTCAACCTGGTCTATTTTACTGTCCTTCAATTTTTATTTAAAAATAGGCTTACAGGTTTTAATGAGATATTAGTTACTTGCTCTATTTTTAAGGGATATTTTTAAGTACAAAGAAACAAACCAATATCATTGTTAGTCAAGTTGGTGTATATATATGTTATATATGTTAATATGAATATTATTATTACTTGATTGTTTTTAGACTTTAATTATAAGATTGGAAGGACTCGAGAGATAATCTGATTTTTTCTCTTATACTTTTGTAATATACTTATTACAGATAGGTGGAGAAATAGTTTAGCATTTTATGGTGTTTACTATGTGCCAGGCAGTATTCTAAGAGTTACATCCTTGTAAAACCATAGTAAGTTGAAAATAACACAAGTTGAAAATGCTTTTAATACACCCAACCTCTTGAACGCCGTAACAGGGCACACTGGAGTGCAGGTTCTCTACCCTCACAGTCACATGGTTGACTGGGTGCTGCCGCTCACTGCCCAGCATCACAAGAGATATCATATCGTGTATCACCAGCCCCAGAAAAAAATAAAAATTCAAAGTACTATTTCTACTGAGTGCATGCTGGTTTTGCATCATTGCAAAGTCACAGAATCAGAAGTTGGAGACTGTGTATTAACTCATTTAACCCTGTCATCCACCCAGAGATAGGTACTGGTATTATCCCTGTACACCATATAAGGAAACTGAAGTGCAGAGAAGTTCGGCAACTGAGCCCGGAAAGGAAGGGAGCTGGGGTTTGAACCCAGGCACCAAGTCTGTGCTCTCAGCCATCATACTGCCTGCCTATTCCCTCTCCTTCCCCTCTTCCAGGACTTTTAATTCCTAGGCTTGGTTTCCACTCCCAATTCCCTTACCTGATGTGGATTCCTCAGTTTATAGTTCAAGGTTCCTTCTTTGGTTTATTCCCTTTTCCTGAGCCTGATGGAGAACAGCACTTCTCCACCTTCCCACCACTCGATGCTCTCCTGTTCTCTCACCTTCCTCCAATGTGATGTCCTTCAACCTTCAAGCCTTCCCTGATTCTTATCACATCAGGACCAGAGCTGCTACTGTGCTAGTGGCTCTACTGGTTCTGAGTACAGCAGTATTAATAGTACAGTGACCTCACAGTATCTACACATATCCTTTATTCCTGTTTACCACATCTTTTTTTTCCCCTACCATATTGCAAAAACACATTGATCTGGCCTTAGAGCTTGTAACTAATGATGTCATTTTGTGTATTCATGAATAATGTCTCAGATTTCCTAAGATCTTAGAATTTTGACCATAATCCACAAACATGCTTGTGTGTTTGTGTGTGTGGATGTTGCATGGATTGTAACTAGATTATCGAATTTTAAAACTAGGTATCCTAGCACCCTCTGGCTCTCCATACACTGCTGTTAATATGCTGAGCACATAAATTCCCACTGAGCGTAAGACTGGCAGGAAGTTGTGTGCTTCAACTTGATGTTTACCACATCTTTTTTTCCTATCATATTTGCAGAAACATGTTCATCTGGCCTTAGAGCTTGTAACTGATGATGTCATTCTGTGTATTCATGAATCATGGCTCAATTTTCTCTAGATCTTAGAATTCTGGCCATAATCACAGACATGTTTGTGTATATGTGGATGTTGCATGGATTTTATGTGGGTTATCTGGCCCTTGGACCAACTGTGGCACATTGTCTTCCTGACTGAATACCAGGGAGGGGAATGAAGAGTGAAGCTCATCTCCCACTGCAGCACACCCCTCTACCAGAGCCCCACACTCCTACCACTTGGTTTAATCTGGTGGACTCTCTGCTCTTGAAAATGAAGTTGTGCTGTTGAGTTTTCTGCTTCCTCAGCCAAAAATCATCACTACCTGATTCGCTGGGACCACATAGTATCGAGTTTGCAATAGTGAGTTTAGTGATTGCTGCCTTAGGAAGCAGAGAATACACAGGATTGTAATTTGTAAATTCAGTTTTTCCCTCTATCTTTAACCTTTTGTAGTATTGTTTGATATTTATAACGTAAGATAACTGGGGATGGGCAACTTATATATGCTTCCTTCACTGTGCTGCTGTATGATTATGATTATGTTACGAGTATTATTAATGTTACTATGCTGGACTTGCTTCCCCCTAATGGTCTTGACCTCCTTTCAGAAACCCCCTAGACAGAGGATCTGTTGCTGCCTTTTCTGCTCTGTTTCAGCAAGATCTTCACTATTCTACTGGTTACTTTCTTTGAAATTGAGCTGGGCATGGTGGTACCTGCCTATAATCCCAGTATTTGGGAGGCTGAGACACGAGGATCACAGGTTCAAGGCCAGCCTCAGCAACTTAGGAAAATCATATTTCAAAGTAAAAAATAAAAAGGGCTAGGAGATAGAATGCCCCTGAGTTCAGTCCCCAGGACACAAACAAAAACAAAGTGATGCACATGTTTGCAGAAGTCCATTCTGTAATATGTCCAGTTAGTATACCCAAATTCCATCCCCCTACTCGTTTCCTTCTTTTTCAGGGCCTGGATTGTACTAGATGAGTACTCTACCACGGAGCTACATTCCAAGCCCCTTTCATTTTATTTTGAGATAGGGTCTTACCAAGTTACCAAGTCTGCCCTCCCACTTATAATCCTCCTGCTTCATCCTCCTGAGTAGCTGGAATGACAGGTGTGTGCCACTGTGCCTGCTTTGGATTCACTGGTATGTTTATGTACCTGCTACCTTCAACCCAGACCGTGAGAACTTTGCCCAGTGGACTGGGGAAGCAGGAGTGTTTTTCTCCCAGCTGCAGAGCTTAGGTAATCCTATTGCACCCTGCTCTTGACTCTGTATTGATAGTATTCTAATTTATCTCTTTCTCCCTCTGTAACCCTCTCCTGAAATTCTCAAAGACTTTCAGTGTACAGTCCAGGGCTTGGCTTACTTAGCTTCTGTAGTGCTAATCTTTATTCTTTTCCTGCCTCATTCCAAAAATCATTCAAGATGAGGCTATTAGCACCAATCTAAAAAACTTCTTGGTTTTTTTTTTTTTTTTTTTTTTTTGTGGTACTGAGGGTTGAACCCAGGAGCAAAGTACACCCCCAGCCCTATTTTTTATTCTTTATTTTGAAACAGGGTCTCACTAAGTTGCAGGTGGCCTCACTAAGTTGCTGAGGCTGGCTGCGAACCTGTGATCCTCCTGTCTCAGCCTCCCAAGTACTGGGCTTACAAGCTTGAGCCACCACGCCCAGCCCATAAAAAACTTCTTGGTTTTAATAGGCTTTTATAAATTGCCATTGGGACTTATATATCATTCATATATATGTTTGAAAAAATGTAGTTTCCCAACACTGGACTTAGGACCTAGCATTTTGTAGGACAACTACATTTAGTCCAATTTCACTCCTCTGTCCAGGTAGGGACTCCATAAATGTGGAGTTTATTGAATTCCTTTATAACCATAGTACACGGGCCAGGGAGGTCATATTGTGACTAGAATACACAGATAGACAGCCTGGTAGAGGAAGGGAATGGGGCAGGCCTGCCATTAGGGGACCACTCCATGCCACTTTGGGTGGTCAGAGGCATTGTAGGCTTTAGGAACATAGCTCTTGACAGAGGCATGAGTAGAAATAGTGTCTATGATGGCCTTCCTCCTGTAGGTGGAGCCCTGGGGATGGAAGGTTCACAAGGAATGGAGATGAGAGACACACCATGGGGAGAAGGTGAAGGACTGGAGATGTTGGCTATCGTGACAGGACAGCAGCAGCAGCTGGTGGCTGCAACTGTGGCAGTGGGAAAAAGCAGTAGGAGAGGCTGGGGACCCCTTCAGCAGCAAGGGGGAAGCAGGGCTGGGGGAGGAAAGTGGCCGGGACCCTGACGACTTTGGCAGCAGCTGGTAGCTTTGGACTAGCTTGATACTGAGGCTCTGGAAAGCCACAGGGTGCACGGACTGGTAGACGAATGGAGGAGCAGAGTTGTCTTTGCTTGCCAGGGGATGAGATCACACTTGACAGAATGCTGGATAAACAGGACTCGAAGGGCACATCCAAAGTTTAATTGATCCTCTCCCCTCCTTGCCTGTTCAGACCACTCTCTGCAGCCCAGTTTTCTGTCTTGCGGATGAAGCCCAAGACACACTTAGTTGCTTCTCTCAGATTTATAGGAACAATGCAAAACTTCCAGTAGCTCACACCTAGAAACCCAGTGTGAGCTGGGAAATTCTAAATATAATTTAATGCAGCACAATGAATCATTTTATTCATTCACAGGTAAGGCTTCTCCCTGGGGCGCACAGCACACTTCTTGTCTCTCTCCTGTGCTCACAGGCGCCTTGCCCTCCGGAGCAGATGGGTATGCAAGATCGTCATACAGAACTGACACTGGTTTGCTGTGGCTTCCTCTGGCCATGATAGATTGTGGCCCTGACTTGTTCTCTTGTGGGCACTTTTCCAAGTTCTTTGGAGAGTCCTCCTCTCCTCCATTCTGAGCTCCCTCACTTGTGAGCCCTGGCATAGGGCAGGGCGGGAAAACACCTCCTTTTTCATCCAGAATTGAGCTGGTGAGGTTTCCTTACTGGTTGGTCCAGGCAGCCTTAATTCAGAGGCAGGTTCCTTGACTGTCAGTACTTGTGGGATATCTAGGTGGAGAGCCTGAGAGGTGAGAGCAGGAGACTGAGATGTGGGGGTAGCTGCTGTGCAGGTGGTGGTTGAAGTCAGGAAAGTGAAAGCGGACACCAATAGCCCAGGAAGAGACAGAACTCAGAGACATGCGTGCTTATGAGGCAGGGGAAGGAATAGATGGCAAAGAAAGTGGATGTAGCAGAGAACTTGTTCTAGAGAAAGGGAAACTGGGAGGCAGCCCAGAATTATGTCTCTTAATAGGTTGTTATTAACCAGAATGTGATACTTTTTTTTTTTTTTTGGTACTAGAGATTGAGCCCAGGGGCATTCTACTACCAAGCTACACCCCCAGCCTTTGTGTGTGTGTGTGTGTGTGTGTGTGTGTGTGTGCGCGTGTGAGTGAGTGAGAGAGAGAGAGAGAGAGAGAGAGAGAGAGAAAGAAATAGGGTCTCGCTAAATTGCTAAAGGTCTTGCCTAGTTGCTGAGGCTGGCCTCAAACTTGCTATCCTCCTGTCTCAGCCAGCCTCCCAAGTACTAGGGTTATAGGCATATGCCACCACCACTGGCTCAAAATGTGGAACTTTTAATACATTTATTTTGGTTGTAATTGAAAAAGGACCCTATGCTGCTTTCTTCCTGTTTTGAAAATAGATGTTAGTTTTACTTTAGAATTTATAAATATTTAAAAACAAACTTTAGCTTTTTTTTTTTCTAGTTGTATATGAACACAGATCAAGATTAGAGAAATCTTTGCAAAAGGAAAGACTTGAACATAAGAAAGCAAAGGAAGGTAAGTAAATAATACAATTTGCATTCTGTGCTTTTCTCCCATTCTTCCTTGAAGCATCAGGTACTTGTTTAATTATTATTATTATTATTATTATTATTATTATTATTATTATTTTGCTAAGCTATTTCTAAAATTAACCTGAAGCCAGTATTATAAGTGGACAGCGAAAAGATGGCAAGAAATACACATAGACATTGTACGCAATTCCTCTATTGTATTTAGAGTCTTTCATTTCATTTGTGCCACAACAAGTAAGTTCATATATTGGTTATAAATTTTATTTCAAAAATAACAAACAAGCCGGGTGTGGTGGCGCATGCTTGTAATTCCAGTACTTGGTAGGCTGAGACAGGATCAGAGGTACATGGACAGCCGCAGCTACTTAGTGAGGCGGTCCACAACTTAGTGAGGACCTGTTTCAAAAATAAAGAATAAAAACCATGGGTGGGGCCCTAGCTCCAAGATAGAATGCTTCTGGGTTCAGTCCCCAGTACTGCAAAAACAAAACAATGAAAAATAACAAACAGCTTTCCATTTGAATATTACATAGGTATATTATTAAGACCAGAATCTTCTGTCCAATAGCATGCATTGTTGGGAATATGACAGTTTTTTTTTTTTCCTTTTCTTTTACGGTACTGGGAATTGAACCCAGGGGCATTCTATCTCTGAGCTACACCCCCTGCCCTATTTTTTTTATTCTTTATTTGGAAACTGGGTCTCACTAAGTTGTGGAGGGTCTTACTAAAGTAGCTGAGGCTGGCTGCGAACCTGCGATCCTAGGTCACCACGTCCAGCTCAAGAATATGACAGTTTTTAATGTGCACATAGGCGCACATGTGTAGCACAATGAACTGATCTCACACTCTGCTATCTTTTGAATCAGTACCTGTTTTTATCTCCTAAAACTTTTCTCCGTACAGCCCATTGGCTCAGTTTGAAAAAGTAACACTGCAGTTTGTGGGCAACACTATTGGTTTTTGTCAGGATTTTTCTGTAATCGCAGGCCTTATCTAGCTCACAATTTGAACCTATCTTTGCATTCTTGTTTATTCACGTGGTGGTAAATCTTGAAATTGAACTTGGGTGCTCTGTCCGAGTCTCTTGGTGGGTAGAAGGGTGAGTGGGGTGGTCAGTGTTGGTTAGGAGGCTTGAGCCACCCTTGGACTGAGCCTGTGTGAAAAGCAGAAGTTAACTTGATTAAAATTCCTTGGGAGGATTTCAGTGCTCCTTGTCTTCAAATGCAGAGTGATTTTATAGAGCCATCTAGTGGATAATAAAGTTTTCAGAGCATTGAAGATTGCTCAGATGGCTTGATTATTCTTTTCAGGTCCAAAAGGATTTTAGTGCGCCATCTAGTGGGGAGCCATATATCATCTTTGTCCTCAGATGTGCTTTACTTATTTTTCTCCTTAATTTAAAGCATATTAATCACAGTTATTCTAAATGCACTTTAAATCAACTACTTACAACATGAGCTTTGTCAATTCAGGATTTAGAGCTACAGGTAAAGAAGTTATATAACATGTTTTCCTCAACTCTTAAAATCATTGAGAGGGAAAATAATTTATATAAATCATCAAGTAGATTGATATAAACCTAAAATAACTCTGCAAGACTGAGTAAAATTTGCCTTTATTCTTCTAGATGTTTAAAAATCCCATAGGGAATAGGTTTATACTGTTTTTTTCTATTTTGTCTTTCTTAGATTTCCTTGTTTATAAGTTAGAAGCACAAGAAACGCTAAATAAAGGAAGGGTAAGTTCCCCCCACCCCCATCCTTAATTTGTCTTCATGAAACCTGAAGGAGAGGGAAATACAGTCACAAAATATTTTAATTCTGTCGATCACTAGGATGGCAGGACTGACATACTTCTTTTTCTACCAAAAAATTCTAAGATGATGATCTTAAAAGTTGTTCTTTTAAAACCCATCTTTTTTTTTTTTATCACATTGATGACAGTGGTAAATTTGAAGTAGCTTCAGTGTTTAAAAATAGATTATTTACTTGTTTATGTTGTTATAGTGCTTGTTTTCTATAGGAAGTAATATTTTCATTTACCTTTGCAAGTGTAATATCTAACCCAAGACCTGGCCTAGAACTGACTTTTTAAAACCATTTGTGCAATGAACAAAGGAAAGAGGGAATAATACTGGCAGTTAAAACATCTTTAAAATCCTAATTAACTGGAAAAAAAAAAGGAGTTCTCTTACTCAAAGAAAAATATATAAGCATTAGTTGAATATTAATGACGGGGGTATTAAAATTGAGAAAAGTCAGTTGGGCATGGTGGCTCATCCTTATAATCTCAGTACTTGGGAGACTGAAACAGGAGGATCACAGATTTGAGGCCAGCTTCAGCAACTTAGTAAGACCCTGTTTTAAAATAAAAATGGGGCTAGGGATGTAGTTTGGAGGTGGAACACCCCTGAGTTAAATCCCCAGTACCAAAACAAGAGAAAAGTCAGTTCTTTTATGCTTTTATGTGCCAGGGAGCCATTTAGCTTTCAATTCTTGCTTGCTTTTAAAAGCCCCAACCAAAACCGTGTGTACATTGTTGTACATTTGGTAATTTCCTTATAAATTAAAGTGGTAAAAAAGTGAAATAAAATGAGAAAGTTTTGAAGTTGTGAGAATAAGAAAAGAACACACACATGAGTTTACCAGTGTTGGTGATGGAGAAAAGCAGGGGGTACATTGTATACAGGGAAATCAGCTTAGCAAAGGGGCAGGGATGTTCCAGGCGTCTTTTGTATACTTCCTGGTCATGGTTGTCCAGGACTGTGGAGATGCGCAGGCGCTCCACTGGATGGCTGAGATGTCCTGCTGCAGGTGGACTTAGAACGTGGAGCTCAGCCCTTAACTGAGAAGGCTCAGTTTCTCATTCTGTAAAGCAGAGTCTCACTGTGGTAAAATCCATGCATGTAGAATTTCTTTTTTTTTTTCCTAATTGTTTTATTGGCTCATTGTTTTATCGGTTCGTTATAATTACAGTGAGATTCAAAGTGATGTATTTATGCATGCACACATCTAGTGTTTCCTCTGCATCCCACCCTCCCATCCCCCTTTCCTCCCCACACATGTTAGTGAGATTTGTAGTGATACCTTCATATTTTGGGGCCGTTTTCTTCCTTAAGCCTCCCCTTTCCCCTCCTCTCTTTCCTCTCCCTTCTACTCTTCCACTGGTCGGTCGGTCAGTCTCTCTCTCTCTCCCTCCCTCCCTCCCTCTCTCTCCTTCTCCCTCTTCCTCTCCCTCTCCCCTTCAGTTTCATGAGATCTCTTTTCTTAATTTCCACATGAGAGAAAACACATGGTCCTTGATTTTTGAGTCTCACTGATCTCACTTAGCATCGATCGTAATCTCTAGTTCTCTCCATTTTCCTACAAATGACATAATTTTGTTCTTTATGGCTGAGTAAAATTCCATCATGTATACATGGTCACATTTTTGTTATCCATCCATTTGTTGATGGTTAACTTCCATATGGGGCTATTGTGAATTGTACTGCCAAAAAAAATGAGAAGCATGTATCACTATGGTATTCTAACTTTAATTCTTTTGGAAAGATATTGAGGAGTAAGATAGCTGTGTCATATGTGGTTCCATTCCTAGTCCCTTGAGGAACCTCCACACTGATCTCCGTAGTGGTTGTACTAATCCACAGTCCCCCAACAGGGTATAAGTGTTCCTTTTCCTCACATTCTTGTTTGTATTCTTCATGATTGACATTCTAACTGGAGTTAGGTGGAATCACAGTGTAGTTTTGATTTGCATTTTCCTGATTGCTAAGATCGTTGAACACTTTTTCATGTATTGTCCTTTTGTGTTTCTTCTTTTGAGAAGTAGTTATTCAGAATTTCTTGGCCACTGGAGTGGAGGGAAGGAAAGTGCGATTTCTCTTCTCTCCTGTAGGCCATGCTGAGTCTGTGAGGCCCAGGTCAGAGTGGATGCACTGTCCATTTCTCCCCCTTACCTGGAGCACCCAGCAGGATGTATTTGACACATATAGTGACTGCGTATCTCAGAATTTACTCTCTCTGCTTGGGCCTCAGCTCTTTAGAATATGAGAGGCAGAACTCTGAGAACCTTGTCAGCCTGTCATTTTATGATACCATGTCCTGCATTCTTATCACTAAAATCTAGCAAACCTATATTAAAACTTCATTTCTGCTATTAAATGAAAAAGTGGCCCCAGAGATATCCTTGTTCAAGCATAGAACTCATTTTATCTTACACAAGTGAAAGAAATGAAAATCTTTTATTAGGAGCTTGAAGCTGTCTTTAGCAAAAGAACTAGATTAGTTATCTTTTCTTGACTTATTTTTTCTTTTGATTTACAGCAAGATTCCAATAGCCGATACAGTGCATTGAATGTCCAACATCAGATGTTGAAAGTGAGTAATTTAAAGTTCTTCATGAATAAATGAAGGGACTAGCTAATATTCGAACTGACTAATGGTCTTTAAAGTGATTCAAGAAAGTTTACATAAAGTTGATTTGTGTTCTAATATGGCACATTAAGTTATATTTGGCTAAAAACTATACTCTGTTTTAATGCCCCAATATATCTATTACCTGTTTACAAAGAACATATTTAATGTATTACCTGTTTTCTTTTGTATCAGGTTCACAGGTCATCCATCTGGTGTTTAATTTTCTTCTTATTTTTTATTTTTAAAACTATTTACATTTTCAGTGGTTTTCTTTAGGCACTTTCTTTTGACTTAGATGAAGACTGTAGAACTCCTAAAGTACTTTCTTTATGTTACTAATATTTAATGTATTTTTACCTACCACAGGAACACAATTTATTATTTAAAAATTCACCTTCCTTGGTTCTTGGGTAAAACTTGGGTGTCAAGAAGACTGAAGAAGATGATGATGATGCAGAGAGTCACTGTTTCTGTTACTCACTCTTCTGTTCTGCACAATGTGCAAACCATGCCAACCTCTGCACCCCACCAGACCCCCTGGCTTTTTTTTTGTGGTACTGAGGATGGAACCCAGGGACATTCTACCTCCGAGCTATACCCTCAGTCCTATTTTTTATTCTTTATTTTATTTTTTTGCGGTACTGGGGATTGAACTCAGGGGCATTCTACCTCCGAGCTACACCCCCAGCCATATTTTTTATTCTTTATTTTGAAACAGAGTCTCACTAAGTTGCGGAGTGCCTCACTGGGTAGCTGAGGCTGGCCGCAAACCCAGATCCTCCGGTCTCAGCCTCCCAAATGCTGGGATTACAAGTGTGCTCCACCACGAATAAGGTCTCAATAAGTTGCAGAGTGCCTCACTAAGCAGCTGAGTCTGGCTGAGAACCCAGATCCTCCAGTCTTAGCCTCCCAAGTACTGGGATTACAAGCGTGTGCCACCACCCCCAGCTGCCCCCCAGCTTTTTATTTTCTATTTTCTTTCCTCCTATATCTGTAGGATACAGGCTGTTTATAGAAACCAGACCTTTTCATATTATCAAGAGTGCAATATGTGACGTGGCACTGACCATCCTTTCATATTTAGCATTTGGAGATTAGAATTTAGCTAGATTGTTGCTGGGCATGGTGGTGCACACTTGTAATCCCAGTACTTGGGAGGCTGAGACGTGAGTATCGAAGGTTTGCAGCCAGCCTCAGCTACTTAGTGAGACCATGTTTCAAAATAAAGAATATAAAATAGGGCCGGGGATGTAGCTGGGAGGTAGAATGCTTCTGGGTTCAATCCCCAGTACTGGGGGGAAAAAAAAGAATTTAGCTAGATTGTGATTACAGTATAGGAATATAATAAAAGAATAGGTAAATAGCAGTCAGTTCTAGGACCTATTAATTTATTACTTCTCCAAAAGGTAAAACTGCCTTTTAAACATTTTTCGGTTTTAAACTGGGTTACTAGGAAGGTTGTTTGTCCCCTTTATCCATGGCTTCTAGATCCATGTATTTGATAGTTCTAAAATATTCAGGGGAAAAATTGTATGTGTGTTGAATGTGTACATTTTCCCTTGTCATTATTCCCTTAACAACCAACAATGATTTACATAGAATTTACATTATGTTAGGTATTATAAGCAGTCTAGAGATGATTTAAAGCATCAGGGATGATGTGTGGAGGGTATATACAAATGCTGTGCTATTAGAGACTTCAGCATCTGCAGATTGTGGTGTCTGATGGGTGTCCTGGGACCAGTCCTCTGTGAATGCTGAGGGACAGCTCTGTTGCTGGGAAAGTACCAGATTGAAAGAGGAAATCCGTAATGCCTGTGGACGGCAACTTTGCCATTAGTTTTATTTTGTTTCCATAGTAATTTGAGTCTCTCGAAATTTCTCCAAATTCCTCCATTTTCCATCTCTCATGCTAACTTCTTGTCATTCCCATTAATGTTAAAAATTGAAAGGCAAATTATTTTTGGCCATGATCCCAAACCATTAGTTAGAAATGTGGAGGAAATGAAGGGAACTGCACAAAGGAAAAGCAACGAGGAGAGCCAAGCCGACTTCTTCCTTTGTTTTTACCTTCTTGCCAGAGAAAAAGAGACTCAGGTAGAATTTAGAGAATCTATATTTCTACTCATTTCTGTCTTGCAGAGTCAACACGAGGAGCTGAAGAAGCAGCATAGTGACTTAGAGGAGGAGCATCGTAAGCAAGGGGAAGACTTCAGCAGGACGTTCAATGACCACAAGCAGAAATACGTGCAGCTTCAGCAAGAGAAGGAACAAGAGCTTTCCAAGCTGAAAGGTATCTGACAATCAAATTAGCCAGTTTCTTTGTAAATAAGTAATCATATTAATGTTTCTGTAGAACCACAAGCTTTTATTTTCATGCGGTAATTGATTCACATTTATACCGTGTCCTGTTCCAGCCATTTGCAGCCATGTGCACCTTTGTAGCCTCTTTACCCCTTTGGATTTGTTAGGGGAGTTGAACAAATGACTTAGCATATCCAGTTCTCCACAGGGTATGTGGCCATGATGGGTAAGACAGTTCTTCTCCTGGCATGTGTTGTGAGACATTTAGCATCTGTTTCCCTACCTATCGAATGCCTTCAGTGGTCTTCAGTTATTTCCATGACCAAAACTTGCTCGACACATTTCTCAAAATCCCCAAGGGGGCAGAGTGACTTCCTGTTGACTACTAATAGGAGCTAAAGAAATTTCAGTCTCTGGATAAAGAATGCTGTGAATCTTGGCTTGGTGTGACAGTGGGCAAGTTGTATAATCACCACAAGCTTCTTTGGCCTGGTCTGTTGAATAGGGATAATCTTTAAAAGGTATCAACCTTGTGAGGTTGGTGTGAGATTAAATAAGTTATGTGAAACATCTAGAACAACTGTTGGTACGTGGTAAAATAACTCTCATCAACATCAGCATCAGGCATTTTCATAGTAACATGGCACAAGACGCTTCACATCTTTAAGTATGTATGAGTTATGGAAACTGACATATCCTAAAGTCAAATGCATAAATCCTAAGTAAATGTGAAAATCGGTTTTAAAGAGCCCATGGTACATGCAAAAACAATTGTGAAATCCAGATAAGTCTATAGTCTAGTTGTTTGCACTGTGCCAAACAGTTTGCTAATGGCTTCCTGGCTTTTCCTTTGAGAAAATCCATTGTTTTAGTCAGTTTTTTGTCACTGTGCCAAAATACCTGACAGGAATAACTTAGAGGAGGAAAGATTCATTTTGGCCCACAGTTTCAGAGGTTTTAGTCCTCAGTCAGCTGACTCCATTGCTGTGTTCCTAAGGTGAGGTAGAACATCGGGGCAGAAGACGTGGCAGAAGAAAGCTGCTCAGTTTATGGCTGCCAAGAGGAAGAGAGAGAGGGAGAGAGCAAGGAAGAGACTGGAGAGAAGATAATCCTTTTCAGGGTACACCCATGGAGACCTGCTTTCTCCCAGTAGGTCCCATCTCCCGGTGGTCCATTCAACCATCAGCGGATCAATCCGTTGAGGAGATCAGAGCCAGTCACTTCTCCAGAGCCCCACCTCTGAGCACATGAGACTGGGGGGAGCTTTGCAGATCCAAGCCATAACATCCTTTATTAGGTGCAGGTGGACTTGCCAGCCAGTGCCACAGTCCCCACTTTTTTCTTGATCTCTCCCCCAAACCCAATCAGGAATCCAGTGACCAGGAGTCTGGAGGGGAATTTATGGAGTAAAAATGTCCAGAAAGTGGTGGCTGATACTTTCCATCAGCACTGAGAATACCCTAAAGAGTTGGGGCCTTGTATGCAGAGGGGTGGCTGACATTGAGGGACAGTTTTATACCTGGTGTCCCAGCTGAATTATTAATAGCATCCCCCCTTTCATTCTCAAAAGCATCTCCCATTGGAAAATGAATTATATACTCACCTTGCCAACACTCAACTTCCATTAAGTGTTGTTATGCAAGAATTGGCTTAATGGTGCCAGGTATCATTAGACCCAGTTTCTTTATTTTTAAATGGTGACAGCTATTCAAGTGTGGAAAACACTGAACAGGCTAACACTGCAGAGGCCAAAATATATGTTTGTGGGTTGAATTTGGCTCCACAGCTGCAAATTCTTAATATGCAATGTCCTGATACAAGGAATGACAAAAATTACCAAGAAGATCAAAGAGGTGAGTCCAGGTCTCTTAGACAGGAAGCTGTTCCCTGAATAGTCTGGTGTAGGAGAGGGGACTTTAGGACTTCACTCTGACTGCTGCAGTCTCACATTGTAGCTCTAGAAATAACTGTCCTGTAGCTATTGGAAGTCAAGTTTGGATTAAATAAGAACTCAGTGGTAGGAGAAAGGAAACAGGAATAGAATAGTATTTTTCAACAGACAAGTGAGGTTTCTCTCTCACTCTAATTTCATGAGTTGCTTTTGTAATTGAAGTATTTTTGAGGACTATGGAAATTATTCATGCTGTGAGAAACAGTCTATTCTTGCTTGATATTTTTATTTTTAATTTGTGAAGAAGCTCAAATCTAAGACCATGCCCCTGTGCATTACAGAACATTGTTAATTCCTAATTGATTAAAAATTCTTAACTTTCATCTTCAATGCATAGCTTGTTTAAAAGTATTTAAGTCACTGAGCCAGGTTGTACTGAAACGCCCAGATGATCCAGGCTATACCCCAATATGATACAGTGATTTACAATATTATCCTATCAAAGTTGAAAGCAAATCCTAAAATAAGTTATGTTAGGATTTAGATGTAAAAATAATACAGTTAAAAGCTGGAGAATTTTAAGGCTTTATATGTGACTTTTCTTTTTCTAAAATAGAAACTGTATACAATTTGAGAGAAGAGAATAGACAGCTGAGGAAAGCACATCAAGACATACACACCCAGCTTCAAGATGTCAAGGTAAATTTAACCAGACCTTTGCCTCTGTGGTGTTCGCCTGCTTTATCTAGTAGAGTGACTTTAAAAGTCATTCTCTAATCAACCTACTTTTCAAATGCAGACTGTTGTGGGCTCTGTGTAGCTGATACTTTTACCACTTCAGCTTTATAAGCTTAAAAGGTGGTCTGAAAATCAAAATATTTCCATGAATGCTGAACTTATTCTTTCATTAAATAGTTGCATTTAACAAGATTTTTATTTACAAAGGTTTATTTCTAATGAAGGACTTGTTCCTTTGGTTTTGATTTCATTGTAAATGATTATACTTGGGTAGTACATTGTAGATTTCAGACCACCATGTAAGTCTTCAGTCTCCAATAAATTTTAAACTTTACAAATGCTTCTACAACAGTAAGAAGCAAGTAACATTTGGGTGGTCATACCAAAAAAAGAACTTGTAGTGTAAAGCTCAATGTGTAAAATTCTCTTTTGTGTAGCAACAGCATAAGAATTTACTCTCCGAGCATGAACAACTTGTAGTGACTTTGGAAGACCACAAGAGTGCGCTAGCTGCTGCACAGGTTAGAAGGGTAGCAGCCTCTGTCAGTTCTTTTAAAAGTCTGCTTAATATTTCTGAATTCCTTTATGCATGTAGTCTCTTACAAGTCAATCTTCAAGTGAGTGATTTTGGACAGAACTATCCTAATCCTGAGGACAATGCATGCTTTTAAAATTCACTCGAGAGAGTATTAAGTAATCTTATGATTATTTTTATGCACTGGTTTATATGTAGCATATGACTATTTCTCCCTCTACTAAGCCCTACCTGCAGTTGTCTAATCCTTATTTAAAGCATAAAAAATGTCCTACACATCTGGTCTTTTGCCACTCTCTTGTCTGGGTCAACACTTGGTATAGAATCTATAGAATTTTGTGATGCCAGCTACCTAAATAAGTCATTGTTGGACTTTTTCTTATATCCTTTTCTCATTCCCAGCACCCCAGCCTACACACACTTCTTTTGGGACATGGCTTATATGATGTTATTCAAATTACAGAAAAGCAGAAGAGTCAATAGAGAAGGAGAAATGAGAGTGGGAATCTACATTTTTTCAAAACCTGGAACAGCCCCTGGTATGAGGCAGGCCCTCAGTATACTTACTGAGTGAACAAATGAACAAATAGAAGTGTTGAGAGTGTATGAAAGTGACACCCTGCTAAGTGCTTTATGCCTTTCTAGTAGAAGCAAAGAAAAAGGAACATCCCGCTTAGTCTCTGTTAAATTAGGTCTTTATTTTCTGTTGTTGAAGGAGTTACAAGGAGAGGGAGGGCAAAGGGAAAACAACTGTCTGTGTTATCAGGAGGCCAGTGTTATTTTTTGTATTTATAAAATTATTAAAATGTGCAGTATCATTTTGATGTGAGACTATAATGCACCAATACATGTACATTAAAAATAAATAAATAAAGGTGCAAAATGCTGGGCCCTGAGCCATCTTGGAGGCTTTATAGCTCCTCTGTTTTGGTGACTCTTTGGGTGTCCTTTATTAAACAGTTGCTTTGTGGTTATTTTTTACAAATGTATACATTACATTGACTTTAGAGATCATTTTATTCCAAGCCTTCTTATAAACTTTGGTCAAGTGTTACTTTATATGAGGCTATTCTTTCTACTGAACATTCAAACTGATTTGAATGTTCAAACTGTGGTAATGGACATAAATATTAGACAAAGTGTCAATGTGAAAAATCCATGGAAATATAAATCAAAGAGTTAGTTTAATAACCCAAACAAAATTCTATAGTATGTGTACTGGAGGTATCGCTTTTCTATTTTTGTAATAGAAAAAAATACTTTTATATAATCTATGTGTGGTTTTCTCTTTCCTTAAGAATCTTTTTTTTTTTTTTTTTTTGTGGTACTGGGGATTGAACTCAGGGGCATTCTACCTCCAAGCTATACCCCCAGCCCTATTCTTTATTCTTTATTTTGAAACCGAGTCTCACTAAGTTGCGGAGTGCCTCACTAGGTAGCTGAGGCTGGCCGTGAACCCGGATCCTCCGATCTCAGCCTCCGGAATGCTGGGATTACCAGCACGCGCCACCACGCCCGGCTCCTTAAGAATCTTTTTTGAGAGGGTGTTCCAAGTTTTTCCTGACTTATGCTATAACTAGGTGTGAAACATAAAGCATATCTTAGTTTGGACTGCTGTAACAAAACACCATAGACTTAGTGGCTTATAAACAATAGAAAGTTATTCCTCATAGTTCTGGAGTCTAGAAGTCCTAGATAAAGCTGATCAGATTCCTATGAGGGTCATCTTCCAGGTTGCAGACTAACCCAAGAACCAAGCTTGAAGCTCAGGTCTTCCTGATATCGAAGTAATTCGTAGCTGCTCAGTGTGTTTTTGAGATTTTCCAGGCATCACAGTTACATAGGCCTTGGCCCAGACTTTTTAGATCATAACTTCTATAGTGAGAGCGCTACATTTTTTACATGATCTTTATTGTAAACTAATATTTGAGAACCATGGAATCACTGCGTTCAAAGATTATATATCTAAGTTTAGGAGAAAGAAAAAACTGTATAATTGAGTTTCTTTTTTTTTTTCTTTGACCTCCAAAGTTGGTTTGCAAGTGTTTTGATAGACTTCTGAGATAAAGTGCCTGCTAGCCATGTGGTTTACCTTTGTACAAATTATATGAAAGTACACAGATTTAGCAAGCAGACTTCTTCATAAATTAAAAAGAAGCAAAAAAAAAGCCAGGCAAGGTGGAACATACCTGTAATCCCAGTACTTGGGAGGATGCGAGGATCACAGGTTTGAAGCCAGCCTCAGCAACTCAGATCCTGTTTCAAAATAAAAAGAGCTGGGGGTGTAGCTTGAAGGTAGAATGTGCCTGGGTTCAATTCCCAATACCAAAAAGAAGCAGGTAGGAAAGCAACATGCAGTGCACAGGTCCATGGCACTGCATGAGTGGGGTCCTCCTGGCCCCAGCTCTGCCTGCCCGCTCTGCCAGGTACACTGAGGGAGGCAGCCCTGTCTAGTGACCTTGCTTTTAAAAACAGATTTCTGTGTTCTTTGTATGTCTTTATATAAATGTGTGTTTAGACACACAGCATTTCCACTTTCAGGGTAACAGAGTTGGGGTATATGATGAGTTATGTGTATACAATGTCTATTGATTTTGTTAATAAAGGTAATTGATTTATTTTCTATATTTCTAGCTCCTGGTATTAAAATTGCTACCCCCCCCCCAAAAAAAACACACATCTCACAGCATGAACACACAGCTACACCTATATGAGTGTATTCTAGTCCTATACCTGTATTCTGGTCCTATATCACTGCTTTCCAAAAGCCACAGCACACAGCCTAGGAAGCATTCTGAAAAGTAAGGGACCCTGACTGAGCACAGATTCTTTGAGAAGACAGTGGATGGGCACTTATGTTATACACACACACACACACACACACACACACACACACACATTTCTTTCCACTGAAAAAAGTTACTCAGACCATACTGACAAAAGCTATCTCATACATTTGTATAACTGAATTTTTAATAGATTTTAATGTGGTAAAACGTTAATTACATAGATGTCTTCCTTTTAATAATTATATTTATACTAGAAAGTTATTTACAGAGGTTTTGACTGTTTCATGAGGCATGGGAAACTAACATCTTTGATATTTTACCTGTTTTCTTTAACACTTATTCTAATTTGCATGTGCTCAAAAATGGTTAAGCATGTCCAAAGAAGAATTAGCTAATGCATGAAAACAATCTACATATTTTGCTAACTTGTATTTAGGTGTAATATTTTTCTAATCTTCTAGTAAACCTAAATGTCCACCTATGAATGACATACTTTCCCTCCTCAAATTGTGCAATTTACATCCAATTGTGCAATTTATATGCAGACTCAAGTTGCAGAATATAAACAGCTGAAAGATACTCTGAATAGGATCCCAAGCTTTCGAAAACCTGAACAAACAGAGCTGCAAAATGTTACCCTCGCCCAGGCAGCACGTTCTCCACGAGGTTACAGCACAGGAAGGGAGTGGCCAACGGGAGACCCACAAGAGGTGAGTAGTGTAAACTGGTGATCTGTGGTTAGGTCACTTCCCCCACAAGCTGTCATGAGGTGAACCACTCTCAGTATTGCCCACTCTTCCTAGAGCAGTGTTTTCAAACTTAGTGTACATCAGAATCCCCTGTAGAGCTTGTTAATGTACAGACTGCTAAGCCCCAGCTCCAGAGTTTCTGATTCAGTTAATTTGGGGTGAGGCTTGAGGATTTTCATTTCTGACTGTTCAGCTGGTCTGGGGAGAACGCTGAGAACTACTTCTGTCTTGTTTTCTGGGATAGACTTTACTGGCTTTGTCTTTTTCATGTGGGCTTATTTGTCTTAAAAAAACAGTAGTGTCTGTGTATTTCAAGGTGGGCTGATTTTTTTTTTTTTTAACCCCCTTTGGAATGAGAAAGTTAAACTATCATGAGGATATGATGTGACAGCTTACTCAAGTATTAAAGTTAATATACTTGAGCTTGGAGCAGTGATAGACTCATACAAAGTCTATCAAAATGTATATTAAAATACCTTTATAATACTGCCAGGTATTTGAGTGCTAGTCTTATATGTACTTTATTCTTGTTCTTCATGAAAATCAAGCCTCTTTTAAGAATATCTCATAAATGAAGCAATCTCACTGACATGTATGGAGAGGGTAGGAGAGGGGAGCGGGGTAGAATACACATGGAAATACACCACGTAATTTGTGTATGTATGAAATATCACTTTGAATCTCACTATGATATATAATTACAGCACACCAATAAAGTATAGAAATAAATTAAAAATAAAAAAGAGTATAGAAAAAGTTTAAAAAGACTACTTTCTAAGTGGGGCATCAGAAGTATAATTCTTTTTTATTACTAATTCTTACAGAATTGTTTTTGCAATCATATATGTAATAAAAAATTAGAAGTATGTTTATCTTCCTCCCTGACAATTTCATGTTCAACAATAAATGTTTGAGAAGACTTGCCTTCAAGTAACTGCTGTGGGGATAATTAAGTTGATGTGAATGGGCTTTATCCCTGAGCATCTTCTCTGTTAGAGCATCCCTTCACAGACAGGCTCAGTATCCTCTTGGAGCCTTGTTCTGTCTCCAGGTCCTAGTTAACCAGTATCTTAAAGCATGACCAGATCACTGGCCTGGCATTTGATTCTATCCCCTCGTAGTTTGATAACCAGTTCACTGAATTAATCTTCTAATGTTTCAGAGTTTCAGTGTTTCCATCTGTGAGATGGAGATAGTATATCTGTTCTTACCTTCTTCACAGGGATATTGTAAAGATAGATGACAAGTTTCAGAGCACTTAGAGCCCTTTAGAAAAATATTTCCTCTGAAGCCAGGGCAGTATTGTGTCAAACTTGACTTTGGTAAAATGTACAGCTATAAAAGTTGTTCTTAGAAGTCTGAGAAAGAACTTTTCTTCCCAGTTTATTATCTATTCTATTCAGTTCAGTTTCTCAGACATTTATTTCTCTGCTAATTTCAGAATAGGGTTTTACGTTTACCTCAATTATTGGAGAGTAATCTGGCCAAAGAACCAAAGAATTTTTTTTTTTTTTTTTGGCTGATGAATAAGGCTAAGGAGGGGGAAAGGCATGATAGATTTTCCTATCAATAGTATATCATCTCCCTCCCTCCAACTTAGTCACGCAGATCATGTAGAGAGCTCTGAAACTTTTAGGAAATACTGATTTCAATCAACCAATTTTAGAGGAGGAACATTCCTCTTTTTTATTTAAAATTTTTAAATTTTTTTTCTTTATTGACAAAACAAAATACAGAAGATTCTCTCTGGTTACAAATCTTTTTCAGTACTTTAAGAATATTTTATTGTATCTTATTTAATAGATATTATTTCAAACTTACAGGATAACCATTAGTAATGGCATTTTTAAAAATTATTAGTAATCCAAACTAATGAAAAATAAACCCGTCTCCTCTTCAGTTGGATCTTATTCGCTTTTCAAATAATTACTGAAAACAAAATTGGCATTCAAGAAACTTACATAGACATTTCATCATCTGAAGCTCAAGAGTTTTTTCAGTCAACTGTTTTACTGCTGTGATCCAAAACCCCTGAAGGTCTAGGTATTTTTGTCGGTATAATTACATAGTCCATTTACACCTGCTCAGCTGGAGCTGGGGCATGATGACTGGAAGCAGGGAGAAAGCACTATATGTTTCTAGAGTGTAGGATGTAGCCTATGTTGTAGTCCCATAAACGTGGTGAATAGAGGAATTACTACTTTTGAGATAGAAGTGTGTCATTTTCTGTGATTTGCTTGCCTAGGTGTTGCGAAATAATGAGGGGTGGCAGAAACCCGAAGTGATGCCTGCAAGAACAGAAGGGATGAAACCTTCCACTGTCCAGAGGGAGGCCGAATTCCAGGTTCCTGTGGGGCGGAACCAGCCAGAGGTGGAACCCAGAGAGCCAGAGGAGCACCAGGTGGAAGAGGAGCACCGAAAGGCCCTGGAGGAGGAGGAGATGGAGCAGGTGGGCCAGGCCGAGCGTCTGGAAGAGGAACATGACCCGTCGCCAGAGGAGCAGGACCGGGAGACAGCCCACCTACTGGACGGGCATGCTCCCGCCCAGGTCTGTGTGCAGTGCTCCAAGTCTGCTGGGGTGGGCACTACAACCTTATTTTTAAATATAAAAGCAAAAGGCCTCCTCAAGTATCCTAATCTCCAAAAAAATTTTTTTGAGTGGTTCACTCAGTGTCATGTGCACGTATTTATATTTTCTCTGGTGACATTAATAGCACAACTATTTACATACCTCAGACAGATGGTTGGTGACGGGAGCAATTGCTGCTGGTGTGCCTCTGTATTCTCTTGCTCAGTGGTGCACATGGTAAAAAACAAATCCTCACATCCACCTGACAGGATGAAGTGGGTGAGCACCTGATGGGCACTTTCCCAGGCTGTGCTCCAGTCTCATCATGAGCACCTTGAGGTGGAGGAAGGTCTCCTTTCCTATGATCCAGAGTCCCCCTCTTCCTGTTCATTGGTTGCCAGGGAGTGGGTTGGCTTTTGTCCATTCACCTTCAAGGATGGATCTGAAAACTTTTATCAAAAGCTATCACCCCACTTAGAGATATCCCATTAGGTGAATGTGTTTAGCTAGTTGTTGCTCAAGCTCTGCTTTCTGAGCATGCCCAGCACACAGAAGTAACATTTTCCCCTTTCCTAAAAAATAGCAATTATGCCTAGTGCTATGGCACACACCTTTTATCCCAGTACTTGGGAAGCTGAGACAAGAGGATCACAAGTTAGAAGTGGCTAGCCCACCGTAACTTAGCAAGATCCTATTATTTATTTATTTATTTTTTGCAGTACTGGAGATTGAACTCAGGGGCATTCTACCTCCGAGCTTCACCCACAGCCCTATTTTTTATTCTTTATTTTGAAACCGAGTCTCACTAAGTTGTGGAGTGCCTCACTAGGTAGCTGAGGCTGGCCGTGAACCCGGATCCTCCGGTCTCAGCCTCCCAAATGCTGGAATTACAAGCGTGCGCCACCATGCCCGGCTGCAAGATCCTATTTTTAAAAAGTTAAAAAAGAAATATTGGTGAGAGTATAACTTAGAATGTACCTGAGTCATTCCTCAGTACTACAAGATAATAACAAAAACAAAAACCAGCCATTATTACTTGTAATACTTTAAAAGAACTTGAAGTCACCAACATTGAGTAGCCATTAGGTACCCTTCTTCTCCTGGCTCTAAACCGACACTAAGCAGTAGGGCGCCTGGACTTTACCTGGATGCTGATCACTTATTTAGAGCTCTGGAACTGTTTGGCCTCAGATTTTTGGAGACTTGAAGTGGCTGGAGGCGTCAGGCTGTGCGGGTCTGAAGGCCTCTGTAGTTGCTCTCTTGGGTAGTTGCAGACTTGGCCTCCAGCAGCCTCTGCCTGTCTGTGCCCTTCCCACTATTGGAAGTACTTCTCCCCCTGCTTTAATTCTCCTCTACCCCCTGCTCTTTTTCCTTTGCTGAGAATCCTGTGCTTATGTTAGTTGGGAGTGGTGGGAAGGATAACTCAATAGGAAGCACAGTTTAAGAATTGCTCTGTATGATCTTTCCTTTAATCAGACAGTAGTATCTCTTAACTCATTCTTCGTTTCCTTGAAGAAAATCAGTTCTCTGCTTTTCCACTATAATCTGGAATTTGACATTTTCGGTTTTTGGCTGTGCCTACCCTGAAATTGGTGTATAGATTCCTGGAGTTAATTAGTATCCCTAGGTCTTTAACTCTTCATGGGAAAAGCCTTACCCTCACAAATCGCCCAATTAGTAGGAGGTTGCCGAGTGCCCGCTTGCTTCAGTGCCTGTGAACACAAATTGAATTACAGTTTGAAAGTGATTCTTGGGTTGTGCCCTCTGTTCCATTTGAGCAGGAAACATGTTGAAAGTCTGCCTTATTGCCAGCAAATTGGGGTGATCAGTTGCTAAAAGAAGCCTAGGGTGGTTCAGAGACCGCTAGGAAATAGAAGTTCTCAGACTTTTTCTCTACTCACAGCTCACTTGAAAAATAGGTGTTATAAACCTAACCTATCTCCTGAGCTTGTCATGAGAAAGCAGGGAAGGAACAGTCCTGAGGATCTGGCCCCTCTCACCCAGCAACAACCCATTCTTCCCCAGGCGTACCCATCAGCCAAGCCAGTTACCAGGTTCCGGTCGGCATACGAGGAGCAGTTGGAACAGCAGAGATTGGCCTTAAGGAGGGATGAGGAGGCCCAGCGGCTGCGAGAACACCAGGAAGCTTTGCACCAGCAGAGGCTGCAGGGACACTTGTTACGGCAGCAGCAGCAACAGCAACAGCTTCTGGCTAGAGATGTGGCCCAGCAGAGGCAGGTCCAGCATGAGGAGGACCGGCAGGAGCAGTTCCGGTAACCTGCTTTTCCCCTGGTGGACTGAGGCAACGCCTCCTCTGGTTTAATAAACAGACTGAAAACAGATTTGTAAATCTGTGGTTCATGAATTTGACAGGTTCCTTTTGCTCTTGGCCTAGATAGGATGACCACTTGAGAATTTAAGGCCACATTTAATTTTTTAAATAATCAGTGTTGCCAGGCATGGTGGTGCAGGCCTGTAATTCCAGTATTTGGGAGGCTGAAAAGGGAGGATCACAGTTTGGAGGCCAGCTTTAGCAATTTAGCAAGACCCTGTTTCAAAATTTAAAATAATAACAATAATAATAATAATAATATAAATCTTTTTTTCTGTTTTAAAGTAATAATGTAAGTCTCAAAATATCCTATTTTATTCTCTCATTGAAAGACACTTTACCTTAAGTTATTTCTTGAAAGCATATTTAGAATATTCAACATACCTTATCATGTACCTGAAAACTTTTTAAAGAAATTTATAGCTTTTTTTAAAAACGTTGAAAAATCTCATTTATTATTGTCTGGGTAGATAAATGACCTATGTCCAACTGCGCTACTTAATTTGTAACCCTGAATTTATAATGTTTGTGTCCCTGGCAGGCAGCAAGCTCATTACAATGCTGTGGATAATGATATCGTTCAGGGAGCAGAGGACCAAGGAATCCAGGAAGAGGAAGGAGGTGGTAAGACTTTTCAGATGATGAATGTTTAATAAAATTACTTGGTTGTGTTATATAATATCAGTGAACTGATATTGCATAACATCAACAAATTAAATGCATACCTGAGAGTGCCAAGGAGATTGGCGACTCAGATCTTCTTGTCTTGTGGTTTCATTAGTCTTAATCCTCTCAGACAGTGCATACTGGTAGCAAAAACTAGTCAAGATACTCTCTCCTCCAATATTTTTCCCATAGTTTAAGCTTCTTGTATATGATATAGTTATTTTTGACAAATTATGAAATTATTATGCATTAGGAAATTTCTACATTTCTCCTTACCTTGGAAGTCTTTGTATTGTTGCCTTCAGAGTTGTTCAAATTAAGTTAATAGTAGCTTTAGTATAGTAGTAGTAGCTTTGGTAATAGTTGCTTATGGTAAGTGTCTAGTTTGTAATTTATCAAATGTTATTGGCTGTGATGATAGAACTGGAAAGGAACTGTCTGTCTAGTTCCAATGACACTTAGAAGCGTGTCCTGTTCTATAGAGTGGCTGAAGGAAGATGATGACACACTCTTTCAACAGCCTGTTGTACTGTTTTATAGTCTTGAGAGTCAGGAAATGGTTTTCCTTATGTCCCCCATGAGTCACTTTCAGCTTTTGTGTTCTGTTATTAGTAAGACTGGTGAACAGTTTGTTTCCTTCTTTATTTAATAAATCCCTTTGTTCTCTTGAAGCCTGATGGTTAGTTACGCTGTATCTTTGTCTTCGGTATACTAAATATTCTCCACATACTTACCCTTTTCTCTTCTATCTCACTTACTTTAATAAGTGATTTTTTTCATTTCCTGTGCAGTCTTACACTTCTGTCACTGAATTTTTTTTTCAAGAAGTAGCAAGTAAATATGTGAGCATAAATGTATCGTGTGTGTGTTCTGTAGTGGCATCTTCTTTGCCATGTTGGGAACTCCTGATGGGCAGTATTCATGTGAATTCCACCAGTTGTTGTTTCATCTCCTGATGACACTTCTTCCTTTGTAAATTTGTTGTTACCCCTGGTAGTAACCAAAAAATAATTGATTATTTTATCAATATCCAGTAGGCTGGACTTTCTTTTATTGAGAAAGTTTAGATTGTTGGGTTTTTTTGCCTAATGGAGGATGGTAAGAGAAAATACAGCCTATGTTTTATACATCTGCTTTAGAAGGTTAAAGTAGTATCATTTATGCAAACTGTCTTTTAGGCACACAGTCTTAGGAAAAGGCAAAACTTTATTCAGAAAGGCTGAGAGGTCCAACTTATGTTGACTTAACCCAGGTGGAGGAAAGGTTGGGTAATACTTGTCCCCAAGAAAGACACTGGTGGCTTTTTTTGTTTGTTTGAGTTGAAAGAGAGAGAGAGAAAAAACCAAAACATCTGTTTGGATTATGGGCTGATTTTAGTTCTTTTGATTTCATAGCCTATGAAAGAGACAACCAGCACCAAGATGAAGCAGAAGGAGACCCAGGTAACAGACATGAACCTCACGAGCAAGGGCCCCAAGAAGCCAACCCAGAATCTGAGGCAGATGTAAGTGTCTTCTGGTCCTGAGTAAGGCGGGGGAAAAAATGGGCACATTTGTCCTACTCAGTCTCTTGTCCAGATGTGGGTGGCATTCATCAGCTTAGAGGGAGATGGCTTGCCTGATTCCCACAAGCAGTGTTTTCCACTGTCAACCATGGTGTATGTGCATGCATGAGGAGTGGGCCACAAGTTATTCTGGAAAAAAAAAGTCTAAAGGTGTTCCCTTTGCTAACTTTTAGACGAATAAAATTAAAACCTAGAATAGCAAAATTAAGAAACATTCAAATATGTAGTAATTATGAAAGACATAGGTGATGTGGAAGGTAGAGAAATAACTCTCTCCTAGTGACAGCTCTAGGTATGTCGTATGACTCTAATTTCCCAACAGTCCAATGACCATTCTAATAAATATATGGATAAAGATGGATTAGTAAGTACATGGTTTATATGATTTCACACATGAAAAGATATATTTAGGTGCCATAGTACAGAAAACTTAGAATATTATTAGGCATTATAATTACTAATAATTACTGGCATTATTCTTTGTGGTTACCAAGACAGGAACTAGAGAGCGCCCTGATTGAGCTAGGTGGACTAGGGCCTTGGCCCTGTTTACAGATGAGGCAGCCAAGTGTTGAGAGAGGTTGAGAGAGTCTTGTCTTGTGTTTATGTGTAGATGAGTTTTACAACTTATTTTATCTTTCCTGTTATCTCTGGCTGGTAAAGCAAACCCATGTTTATAACAGTCTGCTCTCACATGGGCACTGTTTATATCAACTCAGGGAATTGAAAAGAAGATCCACATCCTTCCTGGATCATCATGGAGAAAGTCTTACTAGCTACTTTCAGCCCCTTGATGGAAACAGCTTTTCTCCTAAACTCGCATTGAAATGTGGCAGAACAGGTCCCGTGCCATCCCCTGCATTGGTGTTTAGGAAAGTATGCAGCAGGAATCCCAGGAGGCCATGAGAGAGTGGGAGAATGTCCTGGGGGAGCAAGAAAGCAAGGGTGCCGGTGCCAGTGAGCATGCCCGAGAGGGATGACGACAAAGGGAGGGCGTGACAGTCACTTAAGTTGGGGACTGCTCCAGGCTTCCATGGCTTGCCCCTGTGATCTGGGCACACTGGGAAGCACTGGACTCTCCACTATGCCCTCTCTTAAGTAGAAATTGGTGGCCCTATTTGTCTCTCTGTCTCAGCTGTTTGATTTGAACATAATAACTTGTTCCTGTGAACCCTTGCTTATTACTTGGTTGAAATTGGAGCTAGTATGTACATTTTTATGACTGTAGCAAAAGGTATTTACTCTTTTTCCGAAGAGAATATATCAACCTTTTTTCTATATTTCTAAATAAATTATTGATAATATGAAAGGAAAAGGAAGACCGTATGACAAGAGATTATGGAGTAATTAGAGTTTAGTGTGAAAGTGAGGATTTGCCACTCTCCATTCCCTAGTTATTTGCACTTGAATGGAGTTTATCCCAGAGATGTGCACATAGTGGACCAGTGGAGGCTGCAGTGAGCTCTTGAGCAGCTCAAGGCTCTTAAGGAAAGCAGAATCTCTGGTCTGGAGAACACTGGCAGAGAGTGAACCCTGCGCTGTGGCTCCAGTCTCTCTGGGAAGCAGTTGGCATTCTACCAAGTGTCCCATTGGGTGGCCTGGAGGGGCTGGGGAGTTCATGACAAGCATAGCCATCTCCACCCATCTCCGGATCTAAAGCCTGGATCTTTATAGAGATGTGTATTATTTGGAAGGTGCTTTGAGAACTTGAGTGAAAAATTGAAATGATTCCAAAAGCGATCATTTGAAGGGCATTTGTTGGACATAGTATCTGAGAACCACTCAAGGGTGGGTTTGGGCATATTGTTTATAATATATTGTATTCAAGACTATTCTTGTCTCAAAACAATAAATAAAACAAAAAAAAAGTTGGAGATGTAGCTCAGTGGTAGAGTTCTCAAAGAAGGAAGGAAGGAGGGAGGGATGAAGAAAGGAAACAAACTTGATCCATACTGCAAATAGACTGATCATTTACTTTAGAGTTAGCACTTTTCTTTGCACTTTGGGTGTCTTTTTTGGAGTGGATCTTCTTTCCCTTTAACTATTTTTCACCTACTTGCATGTAAAAAATTGCTTATATGCCAGGCATGGCAGCAACCACCTGTAATCCCTGTATTTGGGAGGTTGAGACATGAGGATCACAGGTTCAAGGCTGGTGTGTAGTAACTTAGTGAGACCCTGTTTCAAAATAAAAATTTCAAAAAGGCGCTGGGGGTATAGCTCAGAGGTAGAATGCCCTTGAGTTCAATCCTCAGCATCATTAAATAAACAAACATATAAATAAATAATAAATAAATAGATAAATAAATACAATTGCTTACAAAGGGAAGTCTGTATAAAAACCAACTAGCAGTAACAAGAGTTTTTCTTTGCCCATTTAAATCTCTCATCCTAATTAGTACTGTTTTTTTTCCCCCCTCCTATTGGTCTCCTAACTTTTATTAGATGTTGTCTCGCAGTTATGCTCACATTATTTGATGTAGCGGAGTTTTGAGGATTGTGTTGGAATGATTTGCAGAAGGGAAGTACTGTTTGTACTTCATTCTGGTCCCTCAGCCTGTGTCTAACAAAGCTAGAGTTTTATCTTTTGACAAGTGGGATGCTTAGTACAGTAACTCTTGACTAGGGTAGACCCAAAGAATCCTGTGAGGGGTGATTTCATTTTGTGCCAGTGTGTGGCCTTTCAAATGAAATTAAACTTGATCCTCTGTTTTGAGATGGTGGTTGCTGTTTATTAAAATTTTACAGAGGGCAGCTGTAGAGGAGATAAACCCTGCAGATGACCCCAATAATCAAGGCGAAGATGAATTTGAAGAAGCTGAACAAGTAAGGGAAGAAAATTTGCCAGATGAAAATGAAGAGCTCAAACTAAGTGACCAAAAGCAAGAGAATGCAGAGATGGAGGAGCATGTGGTGGTAAGCTGATGCCACTTTCGAGGGGCATAGGGAACAGCTGGTTTATGTAAAAGGTTAGTCATAATCCCCATGGAGAGAAGGTTTGCCACATTAGTGATTTTTAGGCCATTATATGAAATGGTATACCTGCACTCAGAGAGAGAGGGTAGCAGACATCCTATGCTTTGTTAGAAGTGATTGTTCATCATTTCCTGACCACCAGGGTATTGCAAGGGCACTCTTCATGGTGGCATGCTCGTTCTTTGTCCCAGAGTACTATAGAAAGTATCTCCAATGTACAGTAACATGAGCCTCCCCTTTTGTTTCAACAGATGGCAGGAAATCCAGACCAGCAGGAGGATAATGTTGATGAACAGTACCAGGAAGAGGGAGAAGAGGAGGTAGTAAGAGTCAATGCAGAAGACTAATCATTTCTTTGGTCTATCACATCAACCTTACACAAACCTCAGCAGTTTCAACCTGACATCCTTTAGAAATGTTCAGAAAGGCGTACACAAGCTAAGATGGGGTGGTTTAAAGAGGAAATGGATCATGGCAGTAGAGACATTTGGTTAGAAGATAACAAAAACAGGGTAATATAATCTATCTCTCTGGCTCTCACCAGAAATTTTGAATTAAGGAGACATTTGGCTTTCTAAGAATGGAGTACTTAGATTTATGTGATTTTTATATTTTCTCATAAAAGAAAGAACAAAGCTCTGAACATTGAGGAATTGTGGATTGACACCTGTAGCTTTGAACATCTTCTCTCTGCCTGTCTTATCCTATATTGTCCCCTAGAATCCATGTAATATCTCCCAAATATTCTTATAAGTTTTACCGTCTCTTCTTCTGGCCTTTTCCCTCATAAGAATTCAGTGTCTTAATTAAATTTAGCAAAAATGAGGGCTGGGGATACAGCTCAGAGGTAGAACTCTTACCTGGCACATGCAAGGTCCTGGGTCCACTTCCCATCCCTGCACAAACAAAATAGGTAAGGATGCCAGGTGTGGTGATATTTACCTGTAATTCCAGTGCTTGAGAGGCTGAAATAGGAGGATTACAGGTTTGAGGCCACTGCCAACAAGTTAGTGAGACCCTCAGCAACTTAGCAAGATTCTGTTTCAAAATAAAAGTAAAAAGGGGTAGGGAAATGACTCTGAGGTAGAATTCTGCTGGGTTCTATCCCTAGTACTACGAAAAAAAAAAAGGAAGGAAAGAAAAAATGTAGCGAACTCAGTTGAATAAAATGCATTTAGATGGGATTTCTTAATATTTTTAAATGTTTGCTTTTGGTTGTAAGCTTCTGGCATGGTTATTGTTGTATTATTGTTAATTGGGTTTGTGTAGCATTATCATGATGCCACATTCCTAATTCAGTCAACCTATGAATGCCATTCGTGTAGCCCTTGTTGTCACAGCTCTGTCTTGCACACACCTGCAGTATGTGGGAATATGGCATAGATCAGGTCAAGACCCCACATTTAGTCTCTATGGTGCAGTAAATAGTTCCCCAGTTAAAGGCCTGGTTCAGAGCCACTTCTCAGGCAGGTGTCCTGCACAAATGTGACTCTGCCCCTGGGGGAAGCTCCTGGGAAGTAGGTGCATGGCCAGCTAAGGACGTCCTGCACCGACACTTGGGTGCCTGGGCTGGCTCTGCTTTCTCAGTCTTCTTCTTTTGCCAGCTCTTTGGAGCTAATGCTACAATCTGTGCTGGACCCAGGAAAGCAGAGGAGGATGTGACCACTGGCTCGTGGACTCTCTAATAGGCTTGGTCTGTGTAGCCACTCTCTCTCCTCATCCTGCTGTTCATCTTCATCCAGACCCTGAGCTGTCTTATCAGAAAGAGCATTAGAGAAGCCAGCAGCCTTGAATATTAAGACATTCAGCAAGAAAAAGATAATTCATCTGGGCTTCTCTTGTTACAGGATGTCTAGACTAATATTACTTTGTTTCATTATGTCAGATACCAGGAATCTTTGAGAGATTTAGAGAGAGAAGGTTCACCTTGGCTTCTTTTTAAAAAATTTAGAAGGATAAACATAAAAATTTAATCAGTATTTACTGATTCTGTTTTCACTTCTCTGTGATCATTGGTGAAGGTGGAGGAGAAAGATCTTGAAATCCACTGGGGAGCAAGGGCGGAGAGACAGGGAGGACAAAGAGGCCAGAGTAGAGCAGGCATGGAGAGGTCAGGGAGGCTGCACGGGCCCCTCCAGCTGCTGTGCCTCCCCTTCTGGTGTGCTGGACAGACACCCAGCTCCAGGTTCTAATTCTTTTGTCTTTGTTAGCTCCCTGCCAAGAATTTTTTGGTACTGGAGATTGATCCCAGAGGCTGTCTACCTCTGAGCTACACACCCAGCCCTTTTTATTTTTTGAAACAGAGTATCTCTAAGTTGCTGAGGCTGTCCTCCAACCTGCGATCCTCCTCTCTCAACCTCCCAAGTCCTGGGATTACAGACATATGCCATCACGTCCAGCCAGAATTCTTATAACACTTTCTGTGCCCCCCGCCCCATTTTCTAACCCCCTCACGTAGACCCCAGGTTGCCACCCCCATCACTGAGTCCCACTGCCACGCACCTCTCCATGGAAGCCCAGCGAGCCTCTCTTCTTCCCAGTGTAACTGCCCTCCTTGTCCCCTGAGCATCCTTTGTTTGGACTGTGTTGGTATCTTTTTTTTTCCCCCTGGCTTTTCCTGAGATGGTTATTTCTGCATCTTCCCACCTTGTTGTATCATTCCCAGGTCTTCCGTAGAAAGGGGAGAAGAGTGGTTACTAAATACCATTCAGGCTCTAGTGATAGAATGAGGTGCTCAGCAAGCAGCAGCAAACTGAGAAGAGTGAGGTGGAGACACCGGGCGCTGTTTCTAAGTGTCTGTGCATTGGGACCACATGTGGGGAGCACCCTGAGAGCCATAGGGTGCCGTGCATCTGTGCATTGCTCTTTTCTCCACTAAAACTCAGAGTTTACAGCTGCCCCTGCTGACGCGGGCTGTAGGCCTACAGCTGCCCATTTCCCTCCCTCCCTCAGTCAGCATTCGCTGCCCCTCGGAAGGAACTGTGTCCTGCCAGTCCTGCCAGGGCTCCACTTGCACCGAGGTACATCCATCAGACCTCAAGACTTGCACTGGGGGTAAAGATGATCAAAACAAGTGTGTGCTTAGGAATTTGTAGTATCCTTGTCTTTTTAAAATCTGAGAACATACTTACTTTTCTTAGACATCCAGATGGCTATTATTGACCCCCAATTCTTACTTGTTAGGTACTGTCACAGTGAGACTCTCACATCACTGTGTCCTACTCACACTGCAGACATGCCAGGTATTTGATCTACATTTGAGCCAATAAGACAAGTTATGGCATTGTCAAAATGTGCTGTGTATACTTTAAAGGTATTTAAATGTTGCCAGGCATGGTGACTCACACCTGTAACCCTAGTACTTGGGAGGCTGAGATAGGAGGATCACAAATTGGAGGATAGTGTGCAGTAACTTAGGCCTTCAGTAATTTAGCAAGACCCTGTTTCAAATTTTTTATAAAATATAAAAATTGTGGGAGTGTAGCTCAGAGGTAGAATGCTCCTGGGTTCAATCCCCAATACCAATATCTATATATACCTACATTAAATATATATGTACATATGTATGCACACATTTTATATATATATGTATATATATATATGTTTAAATATAAATTAGATGATTGCTTGAAAAAATCTAGATGCTTTAATTTCTCCAGTGTAACAGAAAACATATTAGTCTGAACACTCAGAAGAAAGCAAATACAGCTATTTGTTCATTTTCAGTGGCCAGATAGGTATACACTCCTGCCCAGGCCTCACCTGCGAATGACATCAAGAAGCTTTCCACTGGCAGAAACACTGCCATTCAACGTTGCCCATTCCATTACGCCACCCATATCTTTGCGTCCCAGCGTTCTTGACTCTTTAAGGCTCAGTCAACTGGTTCCTGGCTCATCCAACAGCATCTTCCATGTGTAAAACCAGGGTGTCAATATACATGGCAAGGACAGGCTCATTGGCCAAAGCCCATGATGAATTCAGTGACTTATTTTCTTCTGGCCATTTATTTAAATTTATCCTATCACATAAGGTTCATTTCTCAAACACATAAAACATTAGACTTTAGTGGACAAAAATGAGTAACAAGGAGCACTGTGGGAAAGTCTTTGATAAAATACTTTCAGCTTTAGCAGGATACAAAAGCACATCCAGTATAGAAGACATGATTGGTGTGTGTATATTATAAAAGGATAATGTTTGGCTTCTGGCTATTAGCCCAAGCATATTTTAAAGACCAGTTTGAAACACCATCTCATTTTGTTCCTTTTCAGTAATGCCTTTAAGATGAGTTTGAATTACTTTTGCCCCAAACATGATGAATATTACTAAATGATGTATAATTGATGACTGTTCTCTGTGTGGCTAGAAAATTACAGAATATTCATTTGTAGATTCTCTAAATTAAAGAGTAATTTAAATCAGTGGTTCCCAACTAAGATTATATTGAAAACTGGTAAACAAGCTAAGATTTCTAGAACATATTCCCAAAGTAGAGAAACAAAGTTACATAGAAGGGAGATTATCTTACTAGCTAGGGACAGCCTTAACCCATCCTCCATTTTCATTTAAGGAAGTGGTTCCCAGTCTTCACTGTGACCAATAATCATCTGCAAGAAATTGTGAAACAGCAGATCCCTGGACCAAACCTTTGGAAATTTTTTTTTCTGTTGTGGGGCCTAGGAATCAGAATTATTTACGAACACCCACTCCCCATGCCCAGCTGATGCTGTTTTAGGAATACCCTGTTTAGATACATAGTCGTGGTGTAGATAGCAGCAGGTGGACTTTGGGAAGTGTGACCCTCCTAAACATACATGCAGAATGCTGTGTGTCAAAGACTTACCAAAGGATTAAAAGGATACATGACTCCCAAACCCCATATACACAAAAGGTTAAAGAGCATGGATTTTTATTCAACCCTTTTATTTTACACATAAAAAATTCTAGCTCCAGAGAGGTTAAAATTTTCAAGGTCACATAGCTTGTTATTCATTACTAGAATTATAATTAGAGCCCACACAGCTCTGACATTAGAGGATATAATTTTTAAGACTATCAGGTAGAAATTAGTGAATGTAAAAAGAACGGTGGATTAGTCATTTTTTTTAACCCTTAATTAAAACAGCTATTTAAGCAAAAGTCATTGGTGGTGGAGCAGAGATCAGGGGACTTACTGTGGAGGGATCAGGCCATCACAGTCTGAGCTCACCCATCAGCCTCAGCCTCACTAAAAGTAGTACAAGCCAACATCATATGACTCCTGATGTGCTCGAAATATTATGTATTCAGCACTGCTGCTAATACACCTTGGCTTCTTATTTGAAACAGAATTAACTCATGCCTTTAATTTTGGCTTACAGAAAATGTGGAGACTGGAGGGATAGGTGAAGTGATACCATACAGAAGCAAAGTCATCCAGATTGTGAGTGTGGGTCCTTCTACAAAGCAAGTCAGTAGCATCAGGAAAAAAGAATAGAGGGCCAGGCGTGGTGTTGCATATCTGTAATCCCAGTACTTATGAGGCCAAGAGAAGAAAATAAGAAATAAAATAGGATGTGGGTGTACCTCAGAGTTAGAGTGCCCTTGAGTTCAATCCTTAGTACCAAAAAAAAAAGAAAGACAAGACATTATGTTATCATGTGTGGTGTGTGTCCTTGGCCTTTGTTTAGATCATGATTAAAACAAACCCACTGTAAATAGACAACATAAAAACAGCAAGTGTAAGTATGGACTAGACATCATATAATTCTATGGAATTATTAGCTCTATCAGTGTGACAATAGCTTTATGTTTATATTAAAAAGATGTCTGTTGCTTTTAGAGTTGTATACCATGACATGAAGGGTGAAAATACATGATCCCCAGCATTTTTACCAATAAGTCAGTGAACAAATATAAAAATGATAGATGATGCAGGTTCAGCAGTATTGTGCTTACTTGAACTTTGGAGATAGTCGGAAAGGGTTTGTTGAATTCATCTCTTTATTGTGTGTGTTTGAAGACTTTCATAACAAAACAGTTGACTGTATTGTTTACCTAGACAGAAAAGCTGTAGCGCTAAGGCTCTGGGGCAGGTGTGTCTGGCTTCGCGGTATGTGTAAGGAGGTGGCAAGTTTTAGGCTGTAGCCTGTTTTATGAAGTTTTGCTAGAACACACCCATTTCTATTTGCATACACATTGTTTATAGCTGTTGTTGTGCTACATTGGTGCAGTTGTGACAGAGACTTAGATAGTTACTACCTGGCGCTTAACATACAAAGTTTGCTACCCCAGATTTATATTTCTTTTACCGTACTGCATAGTTTTCAAAGCACTTCTTTCTCACTCTTAACAAAACCATGTTTAGAGTTCACAAATAATTTTTCATTATGAAGGGTATAGGAGGCACATCTTTGTCCATCAAAATAGACATTTCAGCAATTTAATAATGTTTGAATTAGTCAGATCTTAATGTAGTCTCAAAAAGGTGCTTCATTGTCTTCATCCTAATGTCCTGCGGAATATTATTATGAGGTTCCGTGACTAATGACAGATGTCATGGGCCCCTGACAGAGCCACAAGGTGAGACAAGGAATCTTGCACTCATATTTTGTCAGAGCTTGCAAGTTCTACAGTCTCCCATTTGGAAAAGGCGAATATGAAATTCTATATGCTGAATTTCTTCAGTTGTTATCCTTGCAGAGTTAATCCTTATTCAAGGGAATCAAAAATTCAAACACAAGACATCTTAGATTCAGAATCAGTCACACTGATTTTTGTAATAGGTATATGAAACATTTCTTCATGCCTAACAGATAAGTCAAACATTTTTTTTTTACCCTGTGGCACTGGAGATGGAACCCAGGGGCAATCTACCTCCGAGCTACATCCCCATACATCCCCAGTCCTATTTTTTATTCTTTATTTTGAAACAGGGTCTCACTAAGTTGTGGAGAGCCTAAATAGCTGAGGATGGCCGCAAACTGGTATCCTCCTGTCTCAGCCTCCCAAGTACTGGGATTACAATCGTGTGCCACCACGCCCAGCCAAGTCAAACTTTTAACTTCTTTTTTTTTTCCTCAAATTTATTTTTAGTCTAATTTCATTTCTTCTACTTTGAGTGAACTTTGTGGAAATCAAAACATGTTGCAAGTGTTTAAATGATGAAAGCATCACACGGTATTTGTGGTTTACTTTAGGTTCAGGAAGATTTGACTGAAGAAAAGAAAAGGGAGCTGGAGCGTAATGGCGAAGAGACCTATGGTGAAAATGATGGGAATGTATGTGTGGGATTTGTGTTTCAGCTGAGTGGGGTGGGTGCATGCACACTGTGGAGAAGATATGCATGCATAGTTGAGACGGGCAGGTGCAGCTGAATTTACCAGGCTCACCTAGAATTAGGAAATGTGACAACATGAAGATTAGGAGAGAATGTAGCCCACAGAGTAATTTTCTTCACTTGTTTCCTTTCTCCAACAATGAATGACTTTGCATCTTTTTTTTTTTTTAAGAGAGAATTGTTAATCACGTAGCTCTACTCCTTTTCTCTTAAGTTTTTCTTTTTCTTAACTTTAAGGTGGATGATAAAAACAATGATGGAGAAGAACAAGAGGTTGGCGATGACAACCATCCCAAAGGCAGAGAGGAACACTATGAAGAGGAGGAGGAGGAGGATGGGGCTGCTGTTGCTGAGAAATCCCATCGAAGAGCTGAAATGTAGCCATGCCCAATTTCCAGAAGATGCTCAGCCTACAGTTTTTTTTAAGCTGCTCTAAAATAAATATGCCTACTGAACTATAGGATATTTAATTACAAGAAAACAAGAATTTAGACTTTTTTAACTTTTGTATTAGAAGTGCTCATACATTTATATGAATATATTTTGATAACTTAGGTTAGAACTTCTTTTGTATACAAACTAAACAGGAACAGGAAGAAAAACAGTAAAGTATATCTTAAGCTCTGGGTCTCATTTTTCACAAATATGGGATGTTGGAGAGAGCATTGTTTTTGTATATGTTTCAACCATATTACCTTTCCTTTTTATTTCTGGGTATCCTGATTTTTGCCTTTGATAAAATACAGGATTTAAAAATAAGTACTGCAAATTGTTGTGCCAACTTAGAGGAGAATGGCTAGTTTACTAACTGCCGCTCCTCCCAGGTTCTTTTGTGTAGTTCTGATAGAATTTTCACCAGTCTATGAAGATGATCCTGTGCAGAGTGGCATGCATTTGAAAAGCCATTTTTGTGGCAGAGTAGAAATTGTTTTTCAAACTTTTCAAATCAGAAACATGTTAGGCATTACTTAAAATCACAACTTCTGCTTGCAAGCAGTTGAATTTAAAAGTTACTAAAACTTTATGTGGCAATATCCTGTACTTAATCTAGTTCAGAATTCAAACAAGGTCTGATATGCCAATGTATTCACCTTTTGGAAGGACCAACAACTTGCTTAAAAACTAATTCAGTGTGTACATATGGTGTTTTCTACATGAGTACCAGTTCACAGTTTTGGGTTTTGTTTTTTTTTTTCCTGAAATCTCCTAGTGATAATCTTATTTCAGTATCTACTTTTTCACCATAATATATGTTTCTCCTTTAACCTCTGCTTCAGCTCATAATCACTTCAATAAAAATTATGAAGAGATACCAACTGTATAATTTCATAGGATTATTTTCCAAAATTACATAGTGATATATATGTGTGTGTGTATATATAAATATATACACACACACACACACACATATATATATACACACATACATACATGACAGTATGATAGACCAGTGTGGCTTTTCTGTTTGCTGGGCATCAGTCTGGCTTTTGCCTACGTAAGGGCATTTTATGACTATGAAATATAATAGATCCCTTAAAATAAGAAAAGTGAAAGTAAAAAATTTCTCCTGAAATAAACATGCTGCAAGCATAAGTATTTTAAAATATATGGAACTAAGTTATAATTCACATGTGTGCGGTTTTTAAATAATACTTTGAAAGTAATAAAAACAAATTTCATTTTCTACCACTATTGTGTGAATGTAATTTTACTTTTTAATAACCGCACTATGGTTTTGGTTATCCCTGCTGAGCAATCGTATATGTATGCATAGGAGTGTTTTGTTCAAATGTATTTTGGGTTCCCAATAATCATAAATCAAATCTTACCTTTATGTATAAAAACCCTTTATGTAATGTAAAATGTATAATATTGTACATAATACTCAGAATACAATTATTTTGGTAAATTAGTTTGTATTTTTAATGTCCTAGTTGCAGTATTTAATTATTTGAAACATATTGAAACTTGGTAATAGTCAATAAAGCTACAAAAAGCAAGTGCTAAATCTTTTAAAGTATGTGATTTATTATTAGTTTACAATCTTTTTTTTTATATAAAAAGAAAAATTTTAAGAGACTAGAATGAATTAATGAATTATGTCACCCACTCCTATTTTCCTTATCTTTTTCTACTTAGGTTGGCAGTTGAATTTATCCCCCTTTAAAAAAAGAGCTAGAATTATTACTTTATTTGAACCTAGTTCTGGGGGAAGGAAAAAAGAAACAAGGGCAGAAAATATAAGGGAATGTTATGTGTACAGACTCAATAAATTTTAAAAAATGATTCACCTGCCTCAGGAAAGCAGCAATTAAAACCATTCTAATCTATGTATAGCAGTAAATTAGAGTAATTTTGACCAATGTTTAAGAAACTAGGCCTGAGCTGGTCTACATTAATAAGCTAAGCAGAAATAGAATATCACTTATATTTATCCTGCCAATTAGTCTACGATTTTTGGTGCAATTTAAAGTCAAAATATAGCCGGGCGTGGTGGCGCACGCTTGTAATCCCAGCATTCGGGAGGCTGAGACCGGAGGATCCGGGTTCGCAGCCAGCCTTAGCTACCTAGTGAGGCACTCTGCAACTTAGTGAGACCTGGTTTCAAAATAAAGAATAAAATATAGGGCTGGGGGTGTAGCTCGAAGGTAGAATGCCTCTGAGTTCAATCCCCAGTACCGCAAAAAAAAAAAAAAAAAAAAAAAAAGTCAAAATATTTGGTACCAGTGACATAATCAGAAGGGAGACAAAGGCACATATATTAGGGACAAGTACAGTTAAGTACCCAAAATATTAGATATAATGACTGGTTATTTGCAAGAGGTATCAAAAGATGGGAGAGTGAAAAGTATAATCTTAGCCACAGCTGCCAGTGACTGGCTCTTGTGAAGGAAAGTTACTTCTTTGAATTGAGTGCCTTCATGGAACAAGGAGCATGTGAACAGAACTCCCTTATTCCCCAGGGTTCTTCTTCAAAGTTGATGGAACCCCCTTCTCAACAGAAGATCCTTGTCTTCTGAGACATTTGACATTGTTTATACCTATGTTGAGTTGTTCATTTTGTGTTTGTTTTTAGTTCTTTGATTACCTTGTGGTACATCCATACCAAGGCATGTTACATAGCCATTAAAACGCATGAATTAGTTCAGTTTCTGTTTGGAAATTGTTTTCCTGCGGCCATGGTACTCCTACTCCTAGTTTTTTACTTAGCATCCTAGCTACTGTGTCTTTTCACAAGCTCCACTGCTTATGTCCCCGTTAAATATCAGTGCTCTTCAGATTTTGTGTTGGAGGTCTTGTCTCTGCTAACCCTCTTCCTGCCCATATGTTCTGCATCTCAGTTCACTAAGTTTTTCCAAACAAAAACATTTGTCCTTAATTCTGTCTTCCTGTGGCATAGCTGCTACCAGAATATCTTCAGATTTACCTACTTCTATCACCACTGTCCTGGTTCAGGCACCTTTTATCTTCACCTGGAATGTTTTCTAACTCTTTTCCCCCATTTATTCATTCCTCATCCCTAAAATCTGCACCAGTGTGATTTTTCTAAAGATAGCATTAACACCAGCCCATTATAAAATTTAATAAGTTGCTATTTATTGCACATGGAAAAAATGCCAGTTGGGTGCAGTGGCACATGCTTATAATCTCAATACTTGGGAGGCTGAGACAGGAGGACCACAAGTTTGAGGCCAGGTCTTGGTAACTCATATCCTGTTTCATGAAAGGCAGGAGGTGCTGATGTTATAGCTTAATTGTAGAACATCCCTTGGTTCAATCCTCAGTTACCCCCCCTCCCACACACACACAACCAAACTTCTTACCTATGTTATTCATGATCTGGCCCATCTTACCTTTTCAGCCTAATAACTTGAACTTGCAATACTGGGTCATCTTGTCAAACACTTTCCCAATGTCTTGGTAACCAATCTTGACCCTAATCTCTGGATGGGAAATTGACTTTAGCAGAGGGAGGCAATAATATGGACCCATCTTGAAAAAGAAGCATATAATCCAGGACAGGCATTTGACCCAAGAAACACCAACTTGATTTCGTCTCTGGTATTTCCTCTGGGTTAAAGGATAGATTTTTTTCCTGATTTGGATAATTAGGATGATGCCTCCCTTCAGGACAAAGCTTGAACAAGTTTGCCAGAAGGTCTCCTAAGATCAGTGACTCTCATCCACTTTTACCATCCGCATGACACTCGGAAACCAAGGGGGCTGACTTGAACATGAAGCTCATGCTGCCTGCTGTGCCATGAGGAAAGAAGTCCTTTGTCTCTGATCCAACACTTAGTGCCTTCTGCCAATATTTTTGAAACTAGTAGAATGACTTGTTCACTTGAAAGGTGGGTAAAATCTCACCCTGCACAATAGTTAATATTTCTGTCGGCTGGAGCTGACAGAAAATACCCTCTCACTTTACTCTCTGATGGCAAAGCTACTGTTTAATGAAATTGGCTTCCAATGTCCATTTACTTAGTTGTCTGGGGAAAACAGTCCACACACAGAGAAATCTATCCCATGAAAAGGAGCAAAAGGTAGAGAAGAGTGTTGTCACATTTTTCCTGCCCCCACATTTTGCCACAACTGATGCCAATCAAATCTGTTTGTTTGTTAATGAGGCAAAAATTTTTACTTTTTAATTTGACCTAGCTAGAAGTGCCTTTCTGTCGCTCTCTAGCCAAAGATTTCTCACGAATTCCTGATTAAGGTTTATTACCTTCAAATCATGCTTGCTTGTATCATGATATATTTGCAAGATAATCTCCCCGAGAAACTACTAGTGTTATTCGTTCTCCCCTCCTTTGCTTGGCTGATTGCTTTGGGTCATATAACAAATCCTCTGGAAAGATTCTTTTTCCCATTCGACCTACTCCTAGGTCGAGGCTGCATTCCCCCTCTGTCTTCTTGTAGTGTCTGTATCATCGATTTCATATACAGGGTACAGAAGCAGCCTGCACAACTATCCTCTTCTTGCATGTTACAAGAGACAGAGACCATGCATCTCTTACTCGTTGTTGGATCACAAGCACACACACAGCAGACCTCCCATAAATATTTATTAAATGTGTGCCTTCTCACCTGTGAAAGTAGAATATTGACCATTTCAAGATCATGCAACAAATAAATGACAGAGCTAAGAATTCTTAAGTGAATCTGATTCTACTTCTAATTCCAAATTCCTCCAGGGTTGTTTGGGTCGTTGTTCAGTGTCACATTGAGTGTCATGTGTTAAGAAGATGTGTATTAAATGTTTCAGTAACGAATCTGAAGGGAGTTAAAAAAAAAAAAAAAAAACTAATGAAGTCTGAGCCACAGGGTCTTAAGGAGAAACAAAGAAATTGGAATTACCTGGCCTAAGAAAGAGACAGAAGAAGATGAAACATTGCATGTATTCTTTGAAGAGGAAGAATAATTTATTGAGAAATAGGTGATGCAGTTGTGAAAGGTTTTCAAATCAGAATATATTTAATATCAATTATTTATCAACAGAAGCCTGCCTATCTAAGGAATAGATGCAATAGCCTGTGATTTATTTATTTTTTTATTTTTTTGGTACTGGGTATTGAACCCAGGGACATTCTCCCTCCAAGCTACATCATCAGCCCTTCCTATTTTTTTTTTAATTTTGAAACAGGGTCTCACGAAGTTATTGAGGGTCTCACTAAATTACTGAGGCTGGCCTCAAACCTGTGATCCTCCAGTGTTAGCATCTCAAGTAGTGGGATTACAGGCATGTGCCACCATCCCCAGGGGCAATATCCTCTTTGAAATTCCCTTTAGTCTTGTGACTATTAGGAGAGGGCCAGCTGAGAGGGTGGAGTAGGCCCCATCCTCATCCACTGGCTGTCCTTTTGTCTGCACACTATCTGCATTTCTGCTCTTCATTTGTAACAGACCCTGTAACCATAGGAGTGGGCCCATCTTGTATCCCATCTTTTAAGCCAAGGAGACTGGTAGAGGAAAGTAGCCCTACAGCTTCTCATTAAGAGTTTTTCACTGAGACTGACTGAAAGAAATGTTCTTCCTGCTCTGCTAATGCCATGATCACATACGTCTGGGGCTGCCAGAAGTCTATACTTCCCACTTCATGGAGAAAACCTAGTTGCAGCAGAAAAGAATGCAGCCAGCTCAGAGAAGGAAGCAGGAATGGAAAAGGGGCCTGGAGGAGTCAAAAGATCCAAGAGAGCAAAGGTGTACCATTCCCAGGTCTAACTTCATTTGATGTTACTTGCCAGTAAATAAGTCTCTCTCCACCAACACCACTCCACTTTTCCTTAAGCTAATTTGATTTTTTTTTCTTAAGCTAATATTAAACTGATTAGAGAAAATGGATGCTAGCCTCATCCTTATATTTTTTATGTGGGAAAGCAATATTAGCCAGACAAAGGAAATACTTTTTATTAACTTTTAGTTATAATGCTCCAAACATAGCAAGTCTAAATAAATAATTACATGCCTTTAAAAAAAACACACACACAAATTCTTTTACTTTTAGATCTGCCTTTGAGGCCCAGAGAATAATGTGATAAAAGCTTAGGGATTATTGTAATGAAGTTATAAATACCGATGTATCCCATTCATTAATCTATACCAAAGATTGGAAAACTTCTATAAAAGGCCAGATAGTAAATCTTTTGGACTTTTCAGGCCATAGGGCCTCTTTTGAACATACTTAACAGTACCATTATAGAGTGAAAGCAGCCAGAAGCAACACATAGAGGATTGAGCAAGGGTCTATTCCAATAAAACTTTATTTATGCAAACAGAGAGCAGGCTGGATTTGGCCTGCAGACTATAGCTACTTGGTCTATGTGGTCTTCATGCTTGATGTAAAAACAATCATATCAATAGGAAATAGAAGAATTTGAGAAATTCAGATAGCAAGGCTGTCTAGTTCTTTGCTACAATCCCTTCTATTTTTAGTTGGCAAGCACTCAACATTATCTTGGCTGCTACATTTGTACACCGTTTTACGTAATTGGAAATGAAATACTTTTGTCCTTCACCATCTTGGCTGACCTTGTTCTCCCCATTCCCTGTATGTTACTAATGGAGCTTGAAATTAAATGTCATTTCCGTTTATCTGTTAGCACATTTCTGTTTATCTATTAACACATACACAGCATTCCCCACAAAGTCTATGTCTTCTAAAGAACCGGCTCATTGGAAAACATGGGCTTGAACAAGATGAGATGACATCTTTTGATCTGGTATATCCTTTGTTTTAAGATTCAAAGTATGTGTACTGATTACACTGGCTAACAATTAATACATTAGAGTCAAATTTGTGGTCTCAACTTTGAGGAGTTTTTCATTTTATTTTGGATTTTTCCCCTTTTTGTAATATTTGATTCTTGTTAAGTTTCTCAATATGCACCCAATAGAATTAGATTTTTTCTTCACAAAGGCAACCAAACACCTTTTTACATTCCCTTAGCACTAGCTAGTTATCCTCTGTGATGGTTTTAATGTTTGTTAGCAAAATCTTTGACAGTCTTCTCTCTAAGAGGGTGAGCCTAATTCACCTTCCCTTGGGTGTAGACTAATTTACTGACTTCAGACAAATAAAATTGAATTGAAGTTAACTATAGGATTCAGAGATTAGGTCCTGAAAGACACGTTTTCTCCATGCAGTCTCTCTTGGATGCTCAACCTAGAGGAAACCAGCTACCATGTTACGAGGATATTCAAATAGCCTGTGACAAGACCTACATCCACATGGCAAAGAATTGAGGCCTCTGGCCAGCAACCAGTGAAGAACTGGGCCTCCAGTCCCAGGGAAGTCGTCAGATGGCTACAACTTGATCACAATCTCATGAGAAACTCTGAACAAGGACTACCTAGAAAAATTATCCCAGATTCCCAGCCCACACAAAACAGGAGATAATAAATGTTTATTCTTTTAAATTTTGGAGTAAGTCGGTATATAGCAATGGAACCTTTTCCAAAAGAGACCGTGTTCTAGGTCATAAAGCAAGTATTAGCAAATTTGAAAAAAATGATATAATTCCTTGCATCTTTTCAGCTCATAATGGGCTGAAAGTAGAAATCAACAACAGGAAGATCTAGAGGAATTACATCAATACATGGAGATTGAATGATACACTTTTGAATGATGACTGAGTTACAGAAAAAATAAAGGAAGAAGTTAAGAGATTCCTAGAATCAAATAGAAATAGAGACACAATTTACCAAATTCTCTGGGACACTATGAAGGTGGGTTTAATAAAAAAATTTTTTGTTGCATTGAGTGCCAAATAAAAAAAAAGACTCCAGAGCTGGGCGTGGTGGCGCACGCTTGTAATCCCAGCATTCGGGAGGCTGAGACCGGAATCCGGGTTCGCGGCCAGCCTCAGCTACCTAGTGAGGCACTCTGCAACTTAGTGAGACTCGGTTTCAAAATAAAGAATAAAAAATAGGGCTGGGGGTATAGCTCAAAGGTAGAATGCCCCTGAGTTCAATCCCCAGTACCGCAAAAAAAAAAAAAAAAAAAAAAAAAAAGACTCCAAATAAACAACTTAATGATATATCTCAAGGATCTAGAAAAAATGGGAATAAACTAACCCTAAGTCCAGTAGAAGGTGGAAAATAATTAAAATCAAAGCAGAAATTAATAAAATAGAGAATTAAAAAATACAAGGGTCAATAAAACAAAAAGATGTTTTTCTGAGAAACATGATGGATAAACCCTTAGCTAACATAACCAAAAGAAGAAATTGAACCAAATCACTAAAAATAAGAGGTAAAAAAAGGAAATGCCACCACAGATAGTGTGGAAATCCAGAGGATCATCAGAAACTATTTTGAAAACTTATACTCCGATAAAATGGAAAACCAAGAAGAAGTCGACAGATTTCTAGATACATACAACCTAAAAACCTAACCAGAACAATAGCAAGCAAAGAGCTGGAAGCAGCAATAAAGAGGCTTTCGACAAAGAAAAGTCCAGGGCCAGATGATTCCCAGCTGAATTCTACCAGGCATTTAACTAATCCATCCTTCTAAGCAGTGCTGATGACTCAGAGGGCAAGGCCTGCAGAAAGGATGCTGCCACCACGTGGTGTCACTGAGAGTCTGGCCGGTTGCTCGGCTGGAAGCCAGGCTAAGGTGTGTTGGTGAGGGAAGACAGAACTCAATGAACTGAATGAATTTAATCCAATTTATTTGTTCAAAATTATTAGATGACTTCTGGGCAGATATTAATGGCCTCTCCACCTTGGCTACATACCTGGTGAGTTTTCAAAATAGAGATGCTTACCTTCTGAATTAATTGCTTTAGAGTGCACTCCAGGCATCAGGACTTTTAAATATCCCTAGGTGAAAGTACTGTGTTCATGTATATTTTTATTGCTTTGAATTTAACTATGATGAATAATTTACAATGTACCAATAAAAGTCTTTAAAAAAATCAAATTGGAGAAACCCTTAAATTTCAAGTTTTATTGATAATGTAAATTTATGAGCTATTTATTAGATACATACTATTAATTGGTGGCTCAAGAAACAATAACTACTATTAAAAATTGATTAATACATTCAATTTTTTTGGTCAAAAATTTTCCCTAGATGATTCTAAATTGTGACCAAGATTAAGATCTATGGCTTTATAAATCAGAAGTCAGAGGGGGAATGTTTTCACCTTAACGTCTTCTACTAGATTGCCAATTAAATAAAAACAAGTGCAGACCAAAACTACAAAGCAAATATTTACAGGCAAGTAGAAACAGACACCTAAACTCTTCTGAAAGCTCATTGAAATCACAGCAGTCTGTCACTTATGGCATTCCAGAAGGTCATGAGATGTGAAGGATTTGCTCAGGGCAGATCCTATAATATTCCAGGAACCAAGTTCTGCAAAACTTCTAGTCAGATCCTATTTCTCTGTTTCCCTTCAGTGGCTTCTGTCCTTCTGCAAGGAATGTTAAACTCACCATACCCTCTCATTTCTTGGTGAGAGGGGCTGGTGGGACCAGTGCAATCCTTCTGCCAGCTCACCCACCTCCAAGAGCCACAGGAGGTGGCTGTCCAAGGAGACAATGTTGATTTGAGATAGGAGGCTGGAAATGTTGTGTTAGCTGCCTCTGAAATATGAACTCTGGTGATAGCTCAGATTGTCAGTCCTGACTACATATCACAGTCACTGAGAAAACTTATTTAAAAGATCCCAGCTGCCAGGCATGGTGGCACATACCTGTAATCCCAGTATTTGGGAGGCTGAAACAGGAGGATCGCAAGGTCCAGGCCAGCCTCAGCAACTTAGTGAAATCTTCAGCAACCTAGAGAAACTCTGTTTCAAGATAAAAAAATTAAAATAGGGTCAGGGGTATAGCTCAGTGGTAGAATGCCCTTGGGTTCAATTCCCAGTAACACGCACACACACACACACACACACACACACACACACACACACACATATGCCCATACCCTCATATATAAGCACGCCACATTGCCTATGCAGGAGTATTTTAAGGTAAATTACAAATGCTATAATTGTGAGCTATAGCTGTCTATCACAGATCCACAATGGGGAATTTCAAAATATTGCAGTAGCTATTTGCATGAGTCAATAGTACTATTAATCTCTGCTCTTAGAGAAAAAAAAAAACTCATAATACAATTGCTTTGCCTCAAAACAATGTTTCTCAAACCTATAAGTGGTGGCCTTTATAGAATCACAAAAGATCCCCAAAGGAGAACATTTTGGCAGTTTAATTAGTTTCATTTCTGACTAGAAACACAGGAAGAAATAAATATATCATGACTCAGAGTGTAAGAATGTGTGTATATATTTATAGATGAATAAAAGCTTCAAGAAACAATACTCAGAATACTTGGGAGGCTGAGACAGGAGGATCAGAGGTTCAAGGCCAATTTCAGCAACTTAGTGAAACTCTTAGCAACCTAGTAAGATCCTGTATCAAAATTAAAATTAAAAATAAAAAGGACTGGAGTGAAGCTCAGAAGTAGAACACCCCCGAATTTAATCTTAGTACCAAAAAGAAAAAGAAACAATACTCAGGCCTTCCTTATTTTGTTCTGGTTCATAGGAGTCATGGGAATGTTGGTCAGGATGCCATGGTGAGCAAATCCCAGTAGATAAACTCTGAACAGTAGAAGCGGGCATCCATGCTTCTTCCTGCAGTGAGGCCAGGAGGCAGGACTAATCCCCAGCAGCACCATGAGCTGCTTCTAAAGTTAGGTAGTTAGGCACTGCCTAACTACCTAACTTTATGTGTCTGTCTTGCTCATTCATAAAATGGGAACAATCAGTGACCTTCAGCCTTGGGGTCACTGCATGGTCATTGAACTCACTCAACTTCCAGGTGTTTCTTCCCTTCCTTCTTCTGCATTAAGTCTCAGGGAGCAAGAGGCTGGACAGGAAAACCCTGAGCTATTTCTTAGCTTAGTGGCCAAAAGATTAAACCTGGGTCTGTCACCTTTTTCTGAATGGTATAAAGTGGTAGCTGGACCTTATCAGAGCTTTCAATATATGAAATCTTTAAAAGTCTGAAAAGCAGCATCAATTTTCTAATCCCCAGTGATTTGAGACAGTTTGGCTAGAGGCAGCAGAGTAAATCAAATTGGTGCTCTGGAATAACCAAAAAGGATCTGCTCCATCCACACTTGTACTTAAATAACCACTTGAGTTTTAGTTTTATGGGTTTGACTTATAGAAAACAAATAGAATATTAGGGAAAATAAAATAACTAATTGAGCTAAAGAAAATATTGTGCAAATTGTTAGGGGGGGTTTTGGTGGGTTAGCATAAGTAAGGCCATTTTGTAAAAGCAGCTAATGTTCTAGGTGGAAAAGTACCACCCCACCTGTAAATGACTAAGCCGGTGAACAAAGGACTAGCTGGGTCACAATGCCCCTCTTGATCTCCTGCCCAAGCCTGTATCCTAGAATCGTTTGTTTTAAATCTCTGAACCGCAAAAGGGGACTTTTTACTGTGTACTAGCCAATCAACGTAAAGATCACGAATCCACCCCCCTTTTGTGTATATAATGTTAATGATCACTAGTTTCGGGGTCTCTGCCGGTCCCGCTGTTGTTTGGGGCATGGCGGGGGCCCAGATTCGAATCTGAAATAAATTTTGTTCGCAACTCCCCGCTGGTCCTTCCGTGAGTTACTCGCTAACATTTGGAGGCCCCAGCGAGATCCCCCTT
>PVLC010002741.1:0-88516 GCA_004027655.1 Graphiurus murinus
GCGCACGCTTGTAATCCCAGCATTCAGGAGGCTGAGACCGGAGGATCCGGGTTCGCGGCCAGCCTCAGCTACCTAGTGAGGCACTCCGCAACTTAGTGAGACTCGGTTTCAAAATAAAGAATAAAAAATAGGGCTGGGGGTATAGCTCGGAGGTAGAATGCCCCTGAGTTCAATCCCCAGTACCGCAAAAAAAAAAAAAGAACAACTCTGAAATCAGTTGTAGTTTTCCCATTGTATTTGAGAGTCTCAGGAACTGAAAGAACACATATTATTTTTTCACATACATCTTTATACATTTATAGGCAGAAAAGAAAATGTCCTTTTTCTTTCCTAAGATAAGTTTTAGTTACCTGAAGTCCCTCTGGGAACACCGGAGAGTAGGAAGGGGATTTCTAGGTTCTGGCAGCTTCCTTAGTGAGAACCCCAGATATTTGGCTTGGGAAAACTGGCTTAAAGGGTTCAGTACAATCCTTTTGCACGTTTCAGGTCTTTGCTGTATTCAGAAGGGAAACTTGATCTGATTTTAAGCTTAAGCTTAGTCCAGCTGTGGTAAGCCTTCTCTTCCCAATTTTATCTTTCCTCTTTCCACCCCACCTCCAAACCCCAATTTTGCTTCCTGAGAGGTCATGAGCCAGATCCTTAAGAAGAGTTTGAGTGCCCTTTAGTAGATGTGTCAGTGAGGGGTAGATTATTTGGGGTTGGAATTCTTTCCTATATATTTCTCTCATGCCTTCTGACCTCTAATGTTCTTGTCTTCATGCTCAATCTGAAATTTTCATTACACTGAGGAATGTTCAAAGAGAAGCAAATAACCAAGAGTCTCTGGCTTCTTCCACACATGTCCGAAGGGTCTAAATCAAGGTTCATCTCCTTTAATTTTCTTTCTATTTCTCTTTATGCTCAAGACCCTGGAGTAACCATTATTTCTCAACTGGATGTAGTTCTGCCTTCCAGGGACAGAACTAATATCTGGAGACACTTTTGGTTGTTCCAACGTGAGGACTACTATTGGCATTTAGGGAGTAGAAGCCAGAGATGCTGCTAAACATCCTAGAAAGCACAGGCCAGCCCCTGCAGCAGAGAATTTTCCAGCTCCACATGTCACTAGTGCTGAGGTTGAGGAACCTGAAGCAAACTCTTAGAGCCTCGTCTGTGTCCTTTCCTTTCCCTGTCCTTTGCTTTTATCAGAGCCACTCTCTGGTGTAATGACTGTACTAAGGCAGCTACTACAACTTTGTACCACAGAGTTTCAGCCTCCCAGACCATGCAGCACTTCTGAGCTACAGAGGTGGCCCCTTTTGGTGGAGAGCAAAGTTTGGAAGTAGCTGAATGAACTGCTAATGAACTCTTGGAGAGGAAACTTCAGAGATATTTGTGAAGAGGGATACAGGAACCCTCAGTCCTCAGTGTGGGCATTGAGAGTGTACTGCAGCTCCTAGGAAGCTAGAGTTGACATGTCTTTTAAAGCATTTGTGTGTATTGTAGGCAAGGCAAAACTTTACCCATTTACTGTTTTTTCAGCTGAGCCTAAGAATTAGAATAATACAGATAGGTCAACCGGAGAAAAGAATACCAGTTCATTTAATGAAAGTTTTACATGGCACAGGAGCCTTCGTGAAGAAGTGATGCAGTTAGAGTTGAACACTTATATACTGAATTAGACAAAGAATAGTAAAGTGTGAAAATGTGACAAGACAGAGGGGCTTGGGCTAAGGTCAGTAATTGTGTAGAGAAGTGACTAGGAAGAAGAAGACTCATTAAACATGGTGTGTTCGTACAGATTTCCTTTGGCCCCAACCTCCTATCTGCAATGATAAGAACCATACTTTCCTTCTGGCACAAGAGGCTCTCTCACATGGGAACTTCATCTCCTGGTTTTAAGAAGAGGGAAGGTCAATGGGATCTTCTTGCACTTGCTCTTTTTCAAATGTCTCTAACTCAAAAAAACAATATGCCAGAGTGGCATATTCGGGGGTGGCATGTTCTAAACCCCTTTTGTGTAAAAGTATCAAGTCGCACATGATTGTAGGGGAAATCATCAGAGGTGATTTCATTTATAGATGCTAGAGAATTTGAAAACATCTTTTTTAAGTTGACCATAAAAATAACTTTTGATTTGTTTATTTTTTAGGTGAAATCAAATAATTTTTAGATGAAATCAAATAATTATCACTTGCTCAATATATATTATTCGTGTCATTTAAAATGCCACAATTTTGTGCTAAGTTTTGTTTTATTGCAACACTAAAATCTGTTCATGCATTTGAGGTTTTTGTTTGCTCATAATGTGACTGTTGGTTCTCAACTTTAAAAGGGGTGGGGGGGGGCGCTCCTTTTAAAGTTGAGACATTGTTCCCACCTGGAATCAATTTTTTTCCCCTTTTTCTTTTTGGGATAAAAATCCTAATTACAGGGTTACAGGGAGGCCACACAACCATAACATTAACCCATACTCTTTAAAAATACTGATAAATATAAAGAATAACTGTTGCAATTACTTCATGTCAGTGCCCTGTACAGTTCCGATTAGTCCTCAGTTACCTTGGACCTTTCATCACCTGATTGGTATAAAACCAAGTCTCCCCAATATTAAAGCTATGGGGCAGTAAAGCTCTCTGCACTGGCCTAAAGTACTCCCAAGTTTTCATGTCTATAAGAAAATCACCACATTTGCCCTTCCCTCCATACCCTTGATTTTGACAAATTATCTGGATAAAACAGAGGACATTATTATGTTGAATTCATGTGGAACATTAATCTTTTATCCCATAATGGTTTGAATAAACTTTTTAATATACATGTAAGTATATGTTGGATTAAAAGTCAACTCTTGATGCTTTCTCTGCCTAGTATATCTACCCTTGCTATGAAGTGTATCAAAGGCCTGCATAGTCCTTAGAGTCCTAAATAGTTCACTTTAAAAGAACTAGAACATCATGTTTCTCTGTTTACTATATTTAGCCATGACAAACTCATGATAAAAAAGCAGTTCAGTCAGAGCCAGTGGTACACTGGGGGTGAGCTAAGAAGGTCATAGGCAGAAAGACCAAGAAATTCTAGGGGAAGAACTAGTACTATTTGTTTCAAATCTGGCAAAAAAAAGAAAGGTTGTCATTGTTAAGTCTACTGCTTACAAGATTCTCAAGCTTCTTAGCCCTCAGGGCCACTGTGACAATCTTTTGTTTCACTTCTTTAAACTTGATGCTGAGTTTTTATGATAGTGTAGATGTCAGATGATACTTTTAAAGACCTACTTAAGAAATTTTTCTACTTTAACTTTTAAATATTTCAGATTCATGGTTCTTCATCTCAGACCTCATTTTTGTAATATTACATGGAGTCTGTTCTTTAACAAATTTTATTCAATCTTTCTGAAGAACAGTACTTCTAATATCTTTTTTACTTTCCAAAAACTAGTAGTTTTCAGAAAAATCTCATGAAAGATCTAATATATTCAGCTCTAAAATCATTTTCATTTTGCTTAAGAAATGAAACGCTTTAGAAATAAGCTAAAATAGGCCATCTCTAGCATCACTATCTCTTCTGCCCACTATTTTTCTTACAAATGGATGTTTGTTTTGCCTTCTCTTCTGATTCCTTTTCTTGGCACTTATTATAAAGTATTGTACACCTAAGCGCAGTCGTTTTAGGCACAGGAACCTGAGAGTCCACGGAGCTTCTGGTTTCTACCCCAGCAATAAGATGTCAAACATATGAATTACAGTTTTTAATATGGCTTGAGAATTGTGCTAACAAATTAAGGCATTTCAGCTCATTGGATGTGAACATACAGATAAACTCTAATTTTAGGAAACTTTACCACAGTAACATCTTTAATGATTAATATTAGATTGTTTTTCTGAATATTTTAAAATATATGATAATGATGATAAACACTTAGATAAGTTTATCAAAAGAATCTTCCATGGTGGTTTTGCAATGTAAGATAGATATTAGCATTAAGGGATCATTGATTCATAGCAAATCAGATAGTATTCTCATCCATTGTTAATATCTACTTGTTATTAAATTGAATATCTACTATTTTTTCTTTGATAGCCAGGTCTTTTAAAAAAAAATCAAATGCAGATTCTTAAGAACTCAAGCTTTTCCATGTCTGGCCAAGACATAATTCCACTTCAAAAGTAAACAGAATTAAGATGAACTACAGATTCAGAAAAGATTTATATGGTTAGGGTAGCTTTTTAGACTATGAGAAATGCTTATGCATATTTTGGCTTGTAGTTTATTTAACAGTCATTTGCTAGGCACCTGCTAAATGCTAAGATCTGGAGAATAAGGCCTAGCCTATACTTAAATATCTCACATTGTACAGTTCTAGTATGAAAGAGATTTTTAAAATAACTACAATACAGCGGTAAATGTTATAATATAGGCATATGCAGTTATCTTTAGGTATATAGAGAAAAAAGTGCTACACTCTGTTTATAAAGAAAATTTGACCAGAAAGACTTTATGAAAGAGGTAGCATCTAATATCGGTCCTAAAAAATGAGTAAAACTTCATCAGGCAAAGATGGAGAAACAATTTCTTCTCAGTAGAAGGAACTGTGTTGATAAAATGGGGAGTTTGGAAGAACATTCTAAGCAAAAGAAAGTGATGTAATCATTAATCCTAATCTCTTAATTTTTCAATCATTTTACTCCCAGTTCAATATAGAAAGACCTTGGCCAATATGGGGAACTGAAAAAGAAGCAGTGATGATAAAAAAAATATAGGCCTGATGGCACGAATAGTGCGCGCTGAAGCTGCAGGCATAAGCAGGGATATATACTTGAAAAGCCACATTACGATTTTACATGAAGCAAAGAACCATAGGGTCTTAGGGACATGTTATAGTCCAGTGTAAATGTTTAAATAATAGTTCTGTCTGCTCTGTGGAGAATTCATTGCAAGAAAGCAAGAATTGAGGAAGGAAACTCATTAATAGGCTATTAAAATAGCCTTCCCTGGCTAAGAGGTCCTTAACTAAAGAGGTGGCAGTAGAGATAAAGAGAAGCACATTTGAGATGCATTGGTAGGTTGTATGATCAGGCACAGTAACATTTGAATGTGATAGGTTCTTGGCAATAACAACAAGATGGATGGAAGAAAACACATATAATAAAATAGAAAAGTGTATGTGAAATTGCCTAGAAAAGGGATTATGTAGTAAAGAAAAAAAAAAAAAAAAAAAAAACCTCAGCTTTGAAGCAGGAGCCAATAAAGAAGTGACCACAAGTTAGAAGAAAGTTATGGGAGTCAAGAGACGGTTGTGACCAAAGTATCAGACCAACGCATGTGTGTCTTTGTTTATAGCTGCACAATTCACAATAGCCAAACTATGGAAGCAGCCAAGATGTCCATCGACAGATGAATGGATTACAAAACTATGGGATATGTACACAATGGAATTTTACTCAGCCATAAAGAAGAACAAAATCATGTTATTTACCAGGAAATGGACGCAACTGGAAAACATTATGTTAAGTGAGATTAGCAAGTCACAAAGTGTAAAGAAGCATATGTTCTCCCTAATATGCGGATGCTAGGGGGAAGATGGGGCATAAAAGGGTCTCCAGATGAAAAAGAAGGGACCCTCGATAAAGAAGTTGATTTAACCGAAAAGGATGGGTGGGAGGGGGCACCCTAAAGTACATCAAGGTTACTCACCAAACTGAACTTGAGAGGGAGGGAGGGTGAGGGAGTGGGGTGGGAATTTGGGGAAGGGGTCAAATGAGAAATGTGGGCACATATGTCATTATCAATTTGTACCTAACAAAGATGTATGCTTACAATGCACGCATAATTAAAAAATAATAATAATAAATTTAAAAAGAGACGGTTGTGAGAAGGAAGATGTGGACAGAGTATAAAGTACATCTTACAGAAGCAAATAAGATAAAAACAAAAAGGAATTCATTTGACTTTGCTGACCTCACAAAAGCAGTTCAGAGAGCATGAAGGGGATGGAAGCCAGTATGGAGTGAGCTGAAGTATGATTACCAATTTAAAAAGTGGAGACTGTTTTCTTCATACTGAGAAATTTGACTTTCAAACGGAGAAAAATGATGGAATTGTAACAACCATGTGTGAAAGACATGGCAAGATTCGTCTTCTTGATTTATTTGTTTAAGATGGGAGATATTAAGAATTATTTCATGTCCACATTAAAGACTAAGTAATAGAGTTTCAAAGTGCACAGATCAAGAATTGTAGTTATGCTTCTGAGAAGCGCACTCTAGGGTGATCTGCCTATAATCAGAGGGCGGCACGAGTCCCCCATTTGAGCTGGTGCAGAATGGGAAAACAGGAATGTTAAGTGGTATTGCTTTATGCTCAGAAAGAATTGAGGGCTTGGTGCTGTGATTAGAATCGCAAGATGTTTTCTTTTAAAGAAGTGGCTTGCTTTCATACCCTTTTGAAATGTTCTTCATCAGTCATGTAAAGGCTGTTATGTCACCCACCAATCTCTTAGGGGTTATAAAAGAGCAACAAATTTTTGAAAGCACTTTACAAATGCTAAGTGCTTTGTGTAATCATTGATCTTAATCTCATAATTTGTGGACCATTTTGCCCAGCTCAGTGTGGATTTTATGATCTGTACTTGTTCTTACTGGTTTCTATTACTTTTTGCTTTCTGATTTTTATTTTCTCCTTATGTGGATTTTTGCTAGTTCAGGAATAGTAATTACTGTTGAATTATTCCATGTAGATAAAGGAGAAACAAAGTGAAGCCAAATTTTCCAACATAAGTAAAATTTTGGGGCTTTTTATGAAATTTTCATTTTTATTCTTGTAAAACAAAGCATAAAGACTATAGACCTAAGCTAATTCATTGTAGATTCAATTATTGGGACATCTTAGATTCTGAGGGAATTGTTTTACTTAAGGAAGTTGCTTAATTATTCTAAGCCTCGTTAATCTTATCTGTAAAGTACAAATAATGCCTATTTACAAATTTGTCTGCCCCGGTCCACAGAGTTATTGTGAAGCCCATCTCCTATAATATATATGAACATGCTATGTAAATTGTTAAGTACTATAAAATATATTATTATTTGAAAAATATTAGATCTGAGGCTTCTGTGGCCAATTATAAGCTCCCCTACCCACTGTAAGGTAAAAGTAAGTAAACATTCTAAGAATTAAACTCTCAGCTAGCATACTCTTCTAGTTTAATTTTCAAGCATCATTAGCATTCAGGTCTCTATACTAATCTAAATCCAGTTTAAAAATTTTAAGAAAATGTCCCCCTTTTTCTAGAAAAATTTAGACACATTGGTCATAAACTATGTGTCTCTAATTGTATTATGCAGTGTTTAAAAATGCTAACTCTGAAATTAAGTTGCCTTGGAATGAATTCCTGGCCATACCTTTTGTTAGCTAAATATCCTGGGAAAGTATAAGCTCTTGGTGCCTCTGAAAATCTAAACTCTGAAAGCCAGTGATATTAATAGTGCTATTTCATGTGATTACTGCCTATTACCTGAGATAAAAGCATAGTATCTGCCAGTGATAAGCACTCATGCAAGTTAGCTATTACGTGCATTAATTTATAGCAATATGAATCTATATCTTAAAGAATATTTCCTTACTAGTGCCTGAAAAGACTTAAATTTTAAATACCTAAAATCTGACCAGATATTTTCATTTACTTAGTTTCACCCATGGAATTTTAAACACATTCAGAGTACATTTTCTCTTTGACGCATTATAATAGCTTACTTTAGGGGGGTGCCAACTTTACATGTAAGTAGTTGCCCACTTACCCATAACCCAGTGGTGCTATTAATGATTCTTTCCTTGCCTAGAAAAGATTTTAAATACAGTACCCAGAAAGAGAGACACAGAGAGGTGGGTCTCTTCTCTTAAAAGGTAGAAAATCTACAGGCCAGATCTGGCCACCAGAGGGTGCTGGATAGCCAGCGACCTGGGCCTCTCCTAGATGAAGAAATTTTGCCCTATGAGAGGGGTTTCTATAGATGCCACTATTCATATCCATGGAGCTCAGTGACCTCTTGTTTTCTCATTTCCAAACACCATTGATCTGTAAGTGACCCATCTTCCCGACTTCCCCTAGCCAGTGATCTAACTGGAAACCTTTCATCCTTCACAACCCTTTAAACTCCCTGAGCCAAACTGTTGAACTTCACACCCACCCTTTTCAGAAGAGGCCTGCACATTCAAAGTTGCTTTGACTACAATTCAGTTGATTTAGGATTATGTAATTTTATTTCAATCTTTGGTTCCACTTTTGTTGCTACTCTCCAAGTAGTCTGTTACTTAACTGATGAGATTTAAGATTTCACAGAGGAGTTGCCAGTTATTCAACACTTGGTCACTCTGCAAGGTTAAAAATCCACTAACTCTTTAGTGTCAATAAATAGTGTCTTGGTTTTCTTTTATGCCCAGAACAGAGATTTGCCAGGGGAAGGAGAAATTTCCACTGCTGTCAACCTAGCAAAATCGCCTAGTAGGAAATATGTTCTCTTTAATATTAGTTATGATTAGGGGTGATGTTCATTAAAGACCAGTGGAAAACACTTTCTGGTGATTAAAACATTAGAAGATCACTAACAAAACCTGAAAGCTGCCTCAATATTTAAGAGTTCTCTCTTCCTTCTTTTGGCAGCAGGGTCCCTCATAGCTGGCAGTTGGGACTTAAAAGTGGACTGTGAGAGAGTGAGGGTGGTCTACTGAAAAGGCCTTGTAGTAGGAGGGCACACTTGTAATCCCAGGACTTGGGAGGCTGAGACCAGAGGATCTGGGTTCGCAGCCAGCCTCAGCTACTTAATGAGGCCCTCCGCAACTTAATGAGACCCTGTTTCAAAATAAAGAATAAAAAATAGGGCTGGGGGTGTAGCTTGGAGGTAGAATGCCCCTGTGTTCATTCCCCAATACCGCAAAAAAAAAAAAAAAAGCCTTGCAATGTGTATGGGTGAGAAGAGGCAGGGAACATGCCTGTGAGAAGAAAGCAGTCAGGGCCATGCCTATTTCCTGCACCTGGGATGATGAGATAGATGCGGGGGTTGGTGGTGGCAAAGCTAGATCATGCACTCTGGTTAAAGGAACTGTAGCAGGAAAAGGTTTGGTCGTTGGACCTTAAAATAATTAAGATTAATATGGACATCCTGGAAATGGGCAATGTTGTGTGAACCAGCTTGCAGTATCTGAGTCTGTCTGTGAGTAATTCCTTTACATACAGTATTTTTCAGAATGATCCTTTCTGGTATTGTACCTCTACTCTGAATCTTATATTTTACTCAAAATATTCTGACTTAAGAATGCTCTGGAGAATGCTAGTACTTGTTGGATTCAGCACTAGGTACCCATCACTAGGGCTGTTGCATCATTTGTTTGGGATTGGGAGTTATATCATGTCATCTGTGCATACAAAATAATACCAGAGTACTTATCCAGTGCATATGCTGTTCTTTGAATAACAGTATATATCAGTCACTTGCAAACAATATTTTATGGAAAGTTCCTCAGGAACACATTGAATTTAACAGCCACATAGCTATTTTATTATTTTTTCCACAGGAAGTAAACTAACAGTATGTCTTTCATTTGATTAGTAATTAAAGATGCATTTTTCTTTTATCCTTATTAAAATGGACTTTTTAAAAGACTGAGCTGAAATTTTATCCTGTAAAACAATGTAAAGATTTACTAGTAAAACTACTTCATATTAATTTGTTATTCAAACCAGAGCTCAAATCCTGATCCCCAAGTTTCCACTCATGACCATAGTCTCCTGGCTTCCCAGTATGTAGATGCAGAGTGAGATCAGCCACTCTGTGAAGTCCCCCAGCCACAGACTCTGCCTCTATTTCCATGCCCTTATTAGGATGAAGTCACTTAGAAAGCAGGTGTCTGGCTCAAGGGATGACCAAGCCAAAGCCTTGCTTCCTCTGGGAGAGGTAGCAGCTGGGTTCAGTCCTTGCACTGACAAGTTCAGGGAATGTTTGGGAAGGCACACATTTCACAAGGTAAATTTGAGGTAAAATTTCAAAACTGTTCTCTATTAAATTAGTTGATAGATACCAGTATAACAATTCTAGAAAACTTAATTTGACGCCATTCTCAGATACTCGCCGATACAAAAAAGTAAAGCCTCTGAGGACAATACATTTACCATCATCATCTAAGTGTGAAATTTTAGTTTGTGATGTTTCCTCTAAGCCATTGTGTTTGCAGATGACAGTAGCATATTACTTTCTAGTCTTTATTTTCAGTGATTAATTTATATTAGTTGTTGATCTAAGACAACAATGTAACCCACAAACATTATCGTCCTTTCTCCAAACCAGAATGTTGAAAGTTTGAAGCATTAATTTTTGTGTGAATATCAATTATACAGAATAACGGATTTTACCATGGCATACTTATATATCATATAACATAATTTGTGTGGTCAATATCACTCCCAGTGTCACTCCTTGACTCCCTCCCACATACTTCAATCCTTTCCTCTACACTAATGATCTCCCTTCTACTTTCATGAGATCATCTTCACCCCAGCTTCCACATGTGAGAGAAAACATAAAACCCTTGACTCTCTGACTCTGGCTTATTTCACTTAACATAATGCTTTCCATTTCCATTTTCCATTTTCCTACAGTGACAAATTTCATTCTTGTTTATGGTTTATATAGTAAAACTCCATTGTGTGTATACACCACATTTTCTTTACCTATTCGTCTGTTGTTGGACACTTAGGATGGTTGCATAACTCAGCTACTGTGAATTGTGCTGCAGTGAACATGAGTATGCAACCTTCCTTGGCTTTTGAAAGCTGGTGTCTTGTTCATAGGCACATTTAAGTTAATGATTCACTAGTTTTATGTTCCCTTAGTTTTATTTTCTTCCTTCTTTTGTCTTTCATTAATAGCATTTCTAAACATATTTTAAACAAATATTAAAGGAAAAGACAGAAGCTGTCAGCTTTAGTTTCATTCAGTTGGTGTGTGTGTGTGTGTGTGTGTGTGTGTGTGTGTTTTACTGGGAATTGAACCTTGGGGTGTTCTACTTCAGAGCTACACCCCAAGGCCTATTTTAGTTTTTATTTTGAAAGAGGGTCTCACTAAGTTGCTGAGGCTGGCCTCAAACCTATGATCCTTCTGTCTCTGCCTCCCATGTACTGGGATTACAGGCATGCGCCACCACGCCTGGCTTGGTTTGGCCTTTAAGGTTACACAAGGTTATTATTAAAGTAGGCGTGGATTTTATGTTTTGAACATCTTCATAAGATGTACCTGTCCTTTTTTTTTTCTTCTATTCTTTTAAATTCCTGAATTTCTGTGGAATTTTAATTGAAATTGTATATTTGTCTTTTAATAGGTAGGAAACTAAAAATACTGGTTTAGCCATGAACCATGCTGCTCTAAGACTGAGAATGCTAAAATGTTTCCTTGTTGGTAAATTTTATTTTCTAAGCTTCTGTGGTGAGTAAGAATGAAGAATTTTGATCTCATTTATTATTGCTTTTTTTAAGTTTTAAAACACATTTGCTATGTTCAAGTTCATATTTTATAAGTAGCTTTCAGGCCATTCTGAAATTTACTGATTCTTATTCTATAGTGTTTTAAAAGAACTATAGATTTAGATATTTCAAAACGAAAGCATTAGGGCCGGGTGTGGTGGCACACACCTGTAATCCCAGTACTTGAGAGGCTGAGACAGGGGGATTGCAGGTTCGAGGACAGCCTCAGTATGCAGTGATACTCTCTTCAATGTAGCAAGACCCTGTTTCCAAATAAGAAATAAAATTGGGCTGGGGGTGTAGCTTGGAGATAGAATGCCTCTGGGTTCAATCCCCAGTACCACCCACACACACACACACACACACACACACACACACACACACACACAAACATATAAACATATTTAAAGTTAAAATTAAAAAGTTATCCATTACAATCTGAATTTCATGATTTGTGTTTTTTAGAGGATAATCTGTTGTATTGTAAAATGTTTATAGATTGAATTTTATATCTTTGTGATGTGAAGATAGTATAATTTGAATAATCAGAGTAAGTATTGTGATATCCCTGCAGTAGGAAATTGTATAAATGGTCATGCTCAGTAATATTAGTAAGAATTATGCCCTGTATACTTCATTCTTTGTATGTTTATCCAAGGAATAAAGTATGACATTATTACCATTTTGAAGAACTTTTTGACAGAAGCCATTTCTCTAAAGCTATGTTTTTATTATCAAAATAAGTGTATTATCAAACTTAGAAAATAAAAAAATGTAATGGAGCATAAGACCATATTCTGGAGTATAGTTAACAAAATATCCAAAAAATACCCTGATTTTCTCAGATACTCTTTTTTGTTTACTTCAGTTACAAATTCGCCTACTTGACAACACACATGCACACATTTTTTAAAGTAATTAGATACTTTAGTGTTGAAAAGGACTTTGTATTGCTGCAGAATTGGCACCAGAGTCTACATCAGGGATGCCATGTTCTAAGAGACCCACCAATAACTGAGGCCAGATTACTCCAGGGATTATTAAGAGCCCTGACACTTGCCCTCATTCACTAAATATTTAGTAAACACCTACTATGTTCCAGGCAGTGTTCTAGGCACTGGGATGCAGCTCTTCACAAGACAAAAATTCCCATCCTAATGAAATTGACAGTCTAGTGGGAGAGGAAGACAGTAGCTCTTTCTTTCCCTAGATTAAAGTCAAGCAAAATGACTTCCAGAGAGCTGTTAATAGAGAATAGGGGTGCCTGTAGGAAAGGGAGACTGGCATCTAGTGCCCCAGCCAGCTGCTTACTAAGCTAGTTGAACCTGCAACTAGTTGATGTGCCACTAAAACAGCTCAGTGAGCAAGTTCCTGGGCATTCTGGGAGTGTATTAACCTACACACTGATACCTCCTTCTCTCCCAAATAGCTTTGCATGTAGGAGACTTCTGTAAGTGGACCCAAGGTCTGCAGGATAACAGGTACTGTGCTAGGAAAGAAGAAACAAGGGGACCCCTCACCTTCCTTGGGTCCTAGTGGTCCCTGGAGTGTGGAGCAGAATCACCATGATCTCTGTCCTCTAAAAGAGGAAGTCTAAAGTAATAATGCTGCCCATGTAGCTTCCAGGCCAGAGAAGGCAATACCAATCCAGAAGAAGGTTAGACTGCCCCTTTTCAAGGGGCAGGTACCAGTATAATACTGATTAACACATCAGGAAATATACACACACATTCCTTCTGTGCATACACTATCAGTAATCAGCTAAACCACAGCCAGACCAGGGAACACTCCCCTGCTGATAAGTCATCATTTACCTAGGAAAATTCCTGTCTCCTTTCCAGCTCCCAGGACTAGAGGAACTAGACTTTGGGAAGGGATGGGAAAAGATTCTGCATATAGCCCATGCTAAGGGGAAGTGGCAAGACATATTTAATGTGAGACTGAAGTTTATAATTGCTCTGTACTTTTAATAACTAAACATGACCAGAAATCAGTGAAATCTGCTCAAGATTCCTTAAGGAAATGTCAGGGAAATTTGGCACCATATAGCAAAAACACTTTTTTAAAAAATGTAATTGGAGAAAAATTAAACCATCTTAAATGTATATAATAGCTCCACAAACATTCAATTAACAATCACCCATATGTGTGTGTGTGTATGTGTATATGCTAAGTCATTTTTTAATCTTTTTGTGATCTTCCATAACAAATATTTGTCAAAATGTTAATTTTTTTAAAAATTGAAGTATATAAAGAAAATTAATCACTTTGTTAAGTCCCTGTTTATGGCTTCTCCAGTATTTTAACTATTGAAAATGTTAATCAAGTGGGACACAGTGGCACATACCTGTGATTCCAGTACTTGGGAGGCTGACACAGTAGAATTTCAGGTTTGAGGCCAGCCTCAGCAACGTAGCAAGACCTTGTTTCAAAATCAACACTAAAATAGGGCTGGGGTATAGCTTGGAGGTACAATCTCCAGTACCAGAAAAAAAAAAAAGAGTATTAATCAGAATTACTGAGATATTACATCATTCAGAGATAATAAAACTATATGTCCTTAATATATCCCAATAGATTTAAGTACTAATTAGTTTTAAGTTATTTAAATTTTGTTTTCCTGGGCCTAAAACTTTGAAGATACTTACAGTATATTATAAGAGTAGATCTGTATGTAAATCAAGTTTTTCCTGATATTTTTAGCAAACTACTTACTAAAAACTGAAATGCAAGCCGGGCGTGGTGGCACACGTTTGTAATCCCAGCATGTGAGAGGCTAAGACCGGAGGATCTGGGTTCGCGGCCAGCCTCAGCTACCTAGTGAGGCACTCCGCAACTTAGTGAGACTCGGTTTCAAAATAAAGAATAAAAAAAAAAAAAAAAAAAAATAGGGCTGGGGTTATAGCTCGGAGGTAGAATGCCCCTGAGTTCAATCCCCAGTACTACAAAAAAAAAAAAAAACTGAAATGCATAAAAGGAAATGGTATTCCACTACCATTGAGGAATGCAACTAATATTTCATCATCCCTTTTTAAAGAATGAGTGGTCAAGGTTTCTCTAAGACCAAGTAATTGTAATGCTCATCAGTTTGTAACTCATCTGCTAGATCCAAGCTAAACATGGAACCAAACCCACCATGGGATAGTGAAAAGAGACAGAGTCTCGAGCCGGGCATGGTGGCGCACACTTGTAATCCCAGCATTTGGGAGGCTGAGACCGGAAGATCTGGATTCGTGGCCAGCTTCAGCTATCTAGTGAGGCACTCCACAACTTAGTGAGACCCTGTTTCAAAATAAAGAATAAAATATAGGGCTGGGGATGTAGCTCGGAGGTAGAATGCCCCTGAGTTCAATCCCCAGTACTGCAAAAAAAAAAAAAAAAAGAGAGAGAGAGAGTCTCACTCTCTTGTGAAGAAGGCAGGTCTTACTGGTCTTGTCAAAGCATATTTTTATTGATAAAATTATGGAACTTATCCCAAAGTGCTATATAGGTGGCTCAATTAAAAAATGCTTAATAAGCATATGTACTTATTTCATAAGGCCAATTGTGACTAAAATACATTAATATAAGTAAAATACTTATATTGGTACAAACTGGAAAATAAGATGTAATTCTTAAAACTAATGTTTTCCTATTTTTAATCTATATACAATCTATTAAAAACTGCTTGACATAATGATGGCTTTTTGAAGTGTTTTGTAGTTCTTGAGAGACCCAAGAAATAGCTCTTGGGTCCAGTCCAAGTTTATGTGAACGAGTTTGATGTTGTCTTTGTGTATATGCATAAACACCTCTAGCTGAATGAGCTAGGATACGTCACCTGTATCCTGGGACTGGTATTATAGCCCTTATGTAATTGTTAGGATTAAATGTAAAGGACCTGGGATAGTATTCAACACATTATAAAGGGTTAATAATTGGTACTTTCTCCTTTTCTTTCATTAATATCCATAAGAAACAGTTTACTTCCTTTTTCTAGTATTGAGAATATAAATGTCCAGATGTTCTGAGGTTAATCAGCCAAAACAGAATACTTTGTGGCTGTTTGCAGTTACAATCCCAGAATATTTATAGTCACTCAGTCACCTAAAGACATGTATGCTCAGCTCAGAACAGGGTAGATAATGTCATTCGGAAGAGGAGTCTGTTAGTAGATTTGATAATAATGCATCTTTTGTAATCATGGGTGTAGAGAGAGAGAGAGAGAGAGTGTGTGTGTGTGTGTGTGTGTGTGTGTGTGTGTGTGTGTGTATTTACTGGGTATTGAATCCAGGGGCATTCTACCACTGAGCTACACCCCCAGTCCTATTTCATTTCTTATTTTGAAACAGGATCTTACTAAGTTGTTGAGGCTGGCCTCAAACCAGTAATCCTCTTGTCTCAGCCTCCCAAGTACTGGGATTACAGGCATACACCACCATGCCCTGCCTGTAATCCTGTTTTGTAAGGGATTTCCAGGAAGTAATTCAGCTTTTCTTCTATAGTGTATCAAGTGCCTGAAATTGTCCCTCTTATTTTTAAATGCATATCTTAAGTGATTATGTAGATTTTTCCTTAGACTTTATAGTGGTTTGAATTAGCCTGAAAGTTCTTTTTTTTTTTTGTCTCCTTAAGTTTATTTTTTTAACCTGATATTATTTCTTTTTTTTTAATTTATTTATTTTTAATTGGTGCATTGTAATTATACATCTTTGTTAGGTACAAGCTGGTAAAGGCATACATGCACACATTTCTCATTTAACCCTTCCCCAATTCCCACCCCCTCCCTCCTCTACCCTCCTTCTCAAGTTCAGTTTAGTGACTGACTTTGATGTGTTCCTGAAAGTACATCATGCTCATTAGGGTGTTCCCCCTCCCCCCATCACCTTCCTTTAAGTCAAGTTCTTTGCTCACCTAATGTTTCTCCTTCTTCATCTGGAGTCCCTCTTATGTCCCATTTTCTCCCTAGCTTCCACATATTAGGGAGAGCATACAAGTTTTTACTTTTTGCGACTGACTAATCTCACTTAATATTTTCTAGTTGCATCCATTTCCCTGCAAAGAACATGATTTTGTTCTTCTTTATGGCTGAGTAAAATTCCATTGTGTACATATTCCATAGTTTTGTAATCCATTCATCTGTCGATGGACATCTTGGCTGCTTCCATAGTTTGGCAATTGTAAATTGTGCAGCTATGAACATAGATATACATGCATCGGTCTGATGGTTTGGTTTCCATTCTTTTGGGTAGATACCCAGAAGTGGTATTGCTGGGTCATATGGTAGGTTCATTCCCATTCATCTGAGGATCCTCCATATTGTTTTTCAAAGTGGTTGCACTAATTTGCAATCCCACCAGCAATGTATTAGGGTTCCCACTTCTCCACACTCTCGTCAGCATTTGTTGTTGTTTGTGTTCTTGATGGTTGCCATTCTGATTGGAGTTAGGTGAAATCTTAAGGTAGTTTTGGTTTGCATCTCTCTGATTGCTAATGATGTTGAACATTTCCTCATACATTTATTGGCCACTTTTATTTCTTCTTTTGTGAAGTGTCTGTTTAGATCCTTTGCCCATTTTTTGATTGGGTTATTTGTTTTCTTAGATGTGAGTTTCTTGAGTTCTCTGTATGTCATAGTTATTAGTCCTCTATCAGAAGAGTAGCTGGCAAAAATTTTTTCCCACTCTGTGGACTCTATGTTGAAGGTTCTTGACAGTTTCCTTTGCTGCACAGAAGCTCTTCAGTTTAATGCAATCCTATGTATTGATCTTCCTTTCAGTTGCTTGTGCTTTTGGGGTCTTGTTGAGAAAGTTTTTGCCTGTGCCTATTGTGTTGAAGTGTTGGTCCATTGCCCTCTTCAAGTAGCTGTAAGGTCTCTGGCCTGACTTCCAGGTCTTTGATCCACCTTGAGTTGACTCTTGTGCAGGTGAGAAAGTGGGGTTTATTTTCATTTTCCTGCATTTGGTTAACCAGTTTTGCCAACACCATTTGTTAAAGAGGCTATCTTTTTTTCCAGTGTATGTTTTTTGGCTCCTTTGTCAAAAATTAGTTGACTGTAAGCATGTGGGTCTGTTTCTGAGTCTTCTATTCTGCTCCATTGGTCTATGTGTCTGTTTTTGTGCCAATACCATGCTGTTTTTATAACTGTGGCTTTGTAGTAGAGTTTGAAGTCAGGTATTGTGATACCTCCTGCATGGTTCTTGTTGCTAAGAACTAATTTGGCTATCCTGGGCTTTTTGTTGTACCAAATGAATTTAAGGACTGATTTTTCTATGTCTGTGAGGAATGACCTTGGTAATTTCATGGGTATTGCATTTAATCTGTAGATCATTTTTGGGAGGATGGCCATTTTGATAATATTTATCCAAGAGCATGGTAGATCTTTCTAAGATCTTCATCAATTTCTTTTTTCAACTTTTTATAGTTTTCCTTATAGAGGTGTTTTACCTGTTTGGTTAAGTTTATCCCTAAGTATTTTATTTTTGGGGGTGTTATTGTGAGTGGAATTGTTTTCTGGATTTCTTTTTCAGTGGATTTATGGTGGGCATACAGGAAAGCTTCTGATTTTTGAAGATTAATTTTGTATCCAGACACTTTGCTGAATTTGTTGATCAGTTCTATGAGTTTTTTGGTTGACTTTGTTAGGTCTTCTAAGTATAGTATGATGTCATCTGCAAAAAGGGATAGTTTTAGTTCTTCTTTCCCTATTTTTACCCCTTTGATTTCCTTCTCTTGCCTTATTGCTCTGGCTAAAGTCTCAAGTACTATGTTGAACAGAAGAGGTAATAATGGACATCCTTGTCTTGTTCCTGTTTTCAGTGGGAACTCTTGCAGTTTTTCTCCATTTAATATGATATTGGCTGTGGGCCTATTGTATATTTGCCTCTATGATTTTGAGGTATATTCCTTCTATTCCGATTCTCTGCGGTGCTTTTAGCATGAATGGGTGTTGGATCTTGTCAAATGCTTTTTCAGCATCAATTGAAATGATCATGTGATTTTTGTCTTTGATTCTGTTTATGTGGTGAATTATATAAATTGTTTTTCATATGTTGAACCAGCCTTGCATCCCTGGGATGAATCCGACTTGGTCATGGTGGATAATTTTCTTGATGTGATTTTGAATGCGCATTGCTAGTATTTTGTGTAGCAGTTTTGGATCTAAGTTAATCAATGACATAGGCCTATAGTTTTCTTTTCTTGAGCTGTCTTTATTTGGCTTTGGTATTAATGTGATGTTGGCTTCATAGAATGTGTTTGGAAGGGTCCCATTTCTTTCTATTTCCCGGAATAGTTTGAGGAGTATTGGGATTAGCTCTTTTATAAATGTTTTATAAAATTCACTTGAAGAATGATCTGGCCCTGGGCTTTTGTTTGATGGTAAACTCTATATTGCTGTTTCTATTTCTTTGATTGTTATTGGTCTGTTTAAGTTTTCTATCTTCTTGACTCAAATTAGGAAGGCTATATGTGTCTAGAAATTTGTCAATTTCTTCTAGATTTTCCATTTTGTTGGAGTATAGTTTTTCAAAATAGTTTCTGACGATCCTCTGTATTTCCACACTGTCAGTGGTAATATCACTTTTTTCATCTCTTATTTTGGTAATTTGGGTTGATTCTTTCTTTTGGTTAGGTTGGCCAATGGTTTATCTATCTTGTTAATTTTTTCAAGAAACCAATTTTTGGTTTTGTTGATTTTCTGTATTTTTTTTTTATTCTCTATTTCATTAATTTCTCCTCTGATTTTCATAATTTCCTGTCTTCTACTGGCTTTGGGGTTAGACTCTTCTTGTTTTTCAAGGGCTTTGAGTTGTGTCATTAGGTTATTTATTTGGTGATTTTCCATTCTTCTCATGTGGGCCCTCAGTGCTGTAAATTTTGCTCTTAGTACTGCCTTCAAAGTGTCCCAGAGGTTTTGATGTGTTGTATCTCTGTTTTCATTGGTTTCTAGGAATTTTTTGATTTCTCTCCTTACTTCAGTGACCCATTCCTCGTTCAGCAGTGTGGTGTTCAGTCTCCATGTGTTTACATGGTTACTCTGGATCTTAGAGTTGATTTCTAGTTTCACTCCATTGTGGTCTGAAAAGATGCAGGGAATTATGTTACATTTTTTGAATTTGCCAGTCCTCTCTTTGTGGCCCAGAATGTGGTCTATTTTGGAGAAGGTTCCATGCACTGCTGAAAAAATGTGAATTCACCTGTAGTTGGGTGAAATATTCTGTATGTGTCTAATAGGTCCATTTGGTTTATGGTATTATTTAGGCCTGAAGCATCTTTACTGACCTTTTGTTTAGAAGATCAGTCTAGCGATGTGAGAGTATTGAAGTCGCCTAGTATTAGTGTATTGGGATCTATGTGTGACTTTATATCATGCAGAGTTTGTTTTATGAAAGTGGCTGTACCTACGTTTGGGGCATAGATGGTTGGTATTGTTATTTCCTCTTACTGGATTGTTCCTTCTACTAGTAAAAAACAACCTGCTTTGTCCCTTTTGATAAGCTTAGGCTTGAAATCTAATTTATCTGATATCATAGTTGCTACTCCTGCTTGTCTTTGAGTTCCATTGGCATGGATTACCTTACTCCAGCCCTTCACCTTTAGTTTGTGGGAGTCTTTGCTTGTAAGGTGTGTTTCTTGCAGGCAGCATATAGGTGCATTCTGGGTTTTGATCCATTTTGCCATCTTGTGCCTTTTTATTGGGGAGTTGAGACCATTTATATTCAGTGTGATTTTTGAGAGATGATTTTTAATTCCTAACATTTTGAGTGTTTTGACTTCTGTTTGCGGTAGTGTTTGTTCTTCTTTGCTTAGTTGTTTGCTTCTTGGAAATTATTGTTTCTCTAGTTCTGACATTTACTTGTTAGTTTTTCTTTGTAGAATCTGTTTGAGTATTTTTCTCTAGTGCTGGTTTGGAAGACATAAATTCTTTTAGTTTCTGTTTGTCATGAAAGGTTTTTATATCCCTGTCAATTTTGAGATAGAGTTTTGCGAGTTTGCCCCTCCTGGCTTTCATGACTTGGTTTGGGAGGTCTGGAGTGATTCTAATTGGCTTGCCTCTAAATGTTACTTGGCCTTTTACTTTTGTTGCCTTAAAATTCTCTCCTTAGCCTCTACATTAGTCAGCTTGATTATTATGTGGCATGGTGAACCTCTTTTTGGGTCTTGTCTAAAGGGGGTTCTATATGTTTCCTGTACCTGTGTGTCAACTTCTCTTTCTATGTTTGGAAAATTCTCTGATATTCCTTCTTTGAAAAGGTTGTTTATTCCATTAGTTTCAACTTCTAATCCCTCTTCTATGCCTATTATTCTTAGGTTAGCTCTTTTAAAGTTGGCCCAAATCTCATTGATGTCCAATTCATACTGTCGAACTTTTTTTTCTAGATTATGTAAATGGATTCATTTTTGGAATGGTCATCTTCTAAGAGTGATATTCTGTTTTCCATGTGGTCTAATCTACTGTTTATGGTTTGTATTGATGCTTTCACTTCAGTTTTTGCATCTTTCACATCCTTCACTTCCCTCAAGGCTTCTCTATGATCCCTGCTCAGGGTGTCAGATTCTTTATTTGTTCCTTTATTTCTTTCTAGCTCTCTCTCTGCATTCTTTCTGAAAATCTTGTATTGATTCTAGTATTAAAGATATGAATTGTTTTTCTGGTAATCTCTGCCATTCAGTGTTGTTGAGTTCTGTTATTGTGGGATTGTGTTGACTCATTGTTTCTTTGATATTTTTCCTTCCCACAGTTTCCCTGTTCTTAAATTTATATCTTTGCTGCTCTTGCACGCTTTCTCTGAATGTATAGGTTTCTTATTTTTATTTTCTCTCTGTGAATGGTATCTTGTACTGCGTTGCAATTACTCTGGGACTTCTGCCCACTCTATTGGTGCCTTTGTTGGGTTTCAGGTGTTGACTTCTAGGGTCTAGCAAAAGCTATCAAAGCAGCCAATCCTCCGAACAAACATAGATAAATCAAAGCAATGCAAAATGAAAACAGAGTAAAAACAAAACAAACAACAACAAGGAACAAAATTTAAAAACCCTGCAAGGTTGTAAGAACAGACCTGATTTGTCCTCTGCAGACCTTTTGGGTAGATCCCTGTTGCTGTGGGTGGCTGGCAAAATGGTGGCTGCCACTGCCACGCACACGCCAACTCCTTTATTCTCCCTGGTCTGCTTTCTGGGTTCTGATCACCTGTTCACTTTTCTGCTGTTTTGCTTTTCTTTCCTTCCATCAAGCTGCTTTTGTGGCAGTTTTGATTCAAGCTCTGCAGTTCAGTTGATCGCTGCTCCTGCTCTGGAGGGAGAGGTGAGCTGGGGTGACCCCATACGGGCTTAAGCTGGTCATACCACGCGTTCTATTCACTGTCGAAGGTGCTGCCATATGCCGCCTGGTTAGGATGTGGAGTTCTGGAGTCGCTTACTCCACTTCTGGTTGCTGGGAATGCAGAAGGTCCTTAAATATCTCCGTGTTAGTAGACTCCGGGCAGCTGGCTCAGTGGCGGCCACCGCTCTGCATTGTGGCACCGCTGCCACGCAGACAGGCTCTTTTGCTCTCCCTGGTTGGCTTTCTGGGTTCTGTTCAGCTGTACTTCAGTTTTCGTAGCTTCGTTCACTTTTTTGTTGCTTTTTTTCTTCTGTCAAGAAGCTACTTGTATGGCAGATTTGATTCGCGCTCACAGCGCCTGAGGACATGTGTTTCACTCAGAGCCATCTTCGAACCAGAAAGTTCTCTCAACATATTTTTCTAAGTGATGGAAATTAAATCAGGAAAATGCCTTAGTATATCAATATTTTGGTTTTTTGTTTGTTTGAGGTACTGGGGATTGAACCCAGGGGCATTCTACCTCCGAGCTACACCCCCAGCCCTATTTTTTATTCTTTATTTTGAAACAAGGCCTCACTAAGTTGTGGAAAGCCTCACTAAATAGGTGAGGCTAGCCAGGAACCCGGATCCTCGGGCCTCAGCCTCCCACGTACTGGGATTACAAGCGTGGGCCACCATACCTGGCTTTGTTTTTTGTTTTGTTTTTAAAACTTAAATGCTACCTATTATCCTTGTTGCTCAATCTCATTGGTCAGAAGCACCTTAACCTGTTTATATATCCAAACTGATCAATGTATTTACTGAGTTCTTTGGTGTGTTTTCTGTTCTTGTTTTAGTAAAACAAGTGTGGCAGCCTTCATGAACAGTGTTTTCTAAAACCAAACCAGATTCTGTTCAACACAGTAAAAATTTCAGCTAAAATGGAATATTAAGGGAAAAAGGAGTATGTTGCTCCAGGCCACAAACATCTCAAAACGGTCTGAGGCATGCACTGGTAAATCTTAGAAAATGCTATAGGCAATTCAGCATTAAAATTGCCATAGAAAATTATTGTTGTTAGCCATTCTGTTGATAGTTCATATTCTTGGAATTGCTAGCAGATGGGAAAATAGATGAGTCAGGATACAGTATTAGCAATCCATATTTTTTTTAATCACAGGCCGCTAATAAGGTCTGTAGCATCTGTGAGATTTATTTAAACAGTTGCTAGGAAGAGATTGTTTTCTTAGTCAACACAGCAAACCTTGTTACAGGATTTCTTGATTGACTACTTGACTAAATGTGTTAACATTAACACGTAAGACCATTTGTTTCATTGTGGTGGTGTCTCATTTGTTTTGACATATTGATTATTCCAGCAACTCATAGATCCATTAAGTCTTGAAATGTTATCACGTTTATGCATTTTAAAACTTTATAATCCTATCTGTCTTTCCTGGCTTTGTTTTTGTTTTTAGATTAAGAATTTTATAGAATCTCTCATGGAATTAGGACTATTTTTGACAAGACAAGAAATAATATAAAAATCTAAGGATTTTTCCCAAGAGAAAGACAAAAATAATTCCATCTTATCACTTGAATGTGATAGTTTTAATTTTTTATAGTAGACTGGATATGTAAACCTAAAGGAAGTTCTGATTTTACGGACAACTCTTTCTTGACAACAATAAGTGATCACCTTTCAATAGAGTTCAGAAATAATCCTAATTATTAAAGGTTTAAGATGTCAAAATTATCAGTAGATTGATTTAATTTTATTTTCCATCTTCTCAAAACATTTCTGAGTTATTTGTTATTGCTGTTTTATGTAAGAGCTAGTGAGTTATTAATTTGTATACCTTTTACTTGGGTCTTCTTTTTCTTTCTTTGTTTACTTATTTGTATGTGTGGTACGGGGGATTGAACCTAGGGGCATTCTACCTCCAAGCTATACCCCTCTTTTATATTTGTTTTTGAAACAGGGTCTCACTTGGTTGATGAAAGTCTCACTACTTGCTGAGGCTGTCCTCAAACCTGCAATCCTCCTGTCTCAGCCTCCCAAGTACTGGGACTACAAGTGTGCTCCACCACACCCCGCTTTCGTTTTCACTTTTTTAAAAGAGATACTGAGAAATGTAATGATTTGGGGATATTGATCTGTAATCTTACCTCCTGGATGAAATATGATAATTCAGGTATATCAGTAACAAAATGAATTCCTTATTCGAGCTATCACACATATACCAAACTCTACCAGTTTTCAAACATAAACATTGAAACTTATTGAAAAGTAGTTTTGACTTTTTCATTTAACTGATGCACAAGTATCTATCTAGGCTGTGTGTGTGTGTGTGTGTGTGTGTGTGTGTGTGTGCGTTACTGGGGGGTGAATCCAGGGACATTCTACCTCTGAGCTTTTTTTTTGAAACAGGGTCTAAGTCGCCAGGGTTGGCCTCAAACTTCAATCCCCCTGTCTTAGCTTCCCAAGTACTGGGATTATAGGCATACTCCACGGGGCCCTGATTTTTTTATTATTATCATTATTATTATTATTATTATTATTATTATTATTATCATTATTATTATTATTAAAAAGGCTTGGGCTTTTCTTTAAGTCTTTAATTTGTTTTAAGAACAAAAAACATTGGGGAAATTCTAGACTACCAACTAACCTGAAACTTAAAATAGGTGGCAATTCTACCTTTTGCTGAATTTCTACAGTTTATTCCATTTCAAAAGACTTTTTTGTGAAAATGTTACATGCAAGGTTTTCAACTCGCTATGGCCATCATAGCCAAATATTTAAAAAAACATTTTCCTTTCAGCTCAGATTGAGGATCCTGGAAATTTCTCAGCAGCATACCCCATTTGTGGTTGATTTTACATTTTCAACTCTCTGACAGTACTAACAAGATTAAGAATATCAAATTTAGTCACTGTGGGTTTCTGTCTGAATAACTTGCTATTGGGAAACAACCAAATTTCCAGTGAAATTTTTTATTAGATAATTACTTAATTTGAATTTACAGAATGAAAATGTATGCTTGTCCTCTGATAGAAAGCCGTTAGCCTGTTCCACTCTCATCTGCCATCTTTCCTCTTTTCTCTCCTACTTTAAAACCACTGAAGAAAACCTTTTGGGTTTTAATGTAAGAAGCACAAAGTATTGAAATTGCAATCTAATGGGTCAGATGTATACCCTGAGCCTATTATGAATCATCCCCTCCCCAAGAGTATACAGATCAAACTGGATTGTGGGTCTTGTTTCCTCCTGAACCAGACAGGAGAAAGGCCCTGTGCTGACCTGGATACATCCTTTACAACACTTCTTTCTGTCTGGTGGGTTTGGTCTCACTGATGGTCCAATCTGTGCGCACACACACACACACACACACACACACGGTGGAGGGATAGGAATTGAAAGGGGACATTTGGGATTTCACACACACACACACACACACAAGTTTATATGCAATATAGTAACTCAGTGCCAATAATCAGTATAGTATGGGCAGAGGGGACACATTGGCTAAGAGGTCAGCTCTGCCACTAACCAGGAATGTAACTTTGAGCAAGCTAGCTCTTATTTTTTTACCTAACATAAGAACGTAAGAGTAGATTATCTCTGAGGTTCTCTTTTTCATTGATATCTATGACTTTAACTCATAACCTGACTTTAGTTTAAGCTTCTGTTAAATGACTAGTCATAAATAATGACTCTTAACAATCCATACCAAATTTGTTTTTCTCAAGCCTACACAGTTAACTTGATCTTAGATTAAACCCCTTTCTGGAAATTGATTTTATTTTCTGTCCTTATTAATATGCCTTACTAGCTAGGTGTGGTGGAGCACACCTGTAATCCCAGTGCTTGGGAGGCTGAGACAGGACAATTGCATGTTTGAAGCCAGCCTCAGCAAGGCCCTCTTTCAATAAAAATAGAAAGGGCTGGGGCATAGTTAAGAGATAGAGTGCCCCTGGATTCAATTGCCAGTACCAAAATGTATCTAATGTATATGTCCTGCCCCCTGGTGTTTATCATCTCAAAAACAAAATTGCTAGTGAATAGAGGGGAAAAAAAGCATCAGGTAATGAATCAATATTTTCTTTGTTGACTCTGTGTTTTTGGAAAAGTTTTTCTTCTACTTCTTTGTATATAAATTCTTCTTTTGGTTGCACATCTGTCAATTTGTTCACTTAAGTGTGTGTCCGTAATGTTTATAAAGCTTGTCAAATTAGAGTATTCTCTCAGTGATAAAAGCTTGAAGATTAGGGTACCAGTTTGTCATGCAGGTTCTATTTCATCATTAAATTCAAAACTAAATTTTAGGAAATATAATTAGCCTAAAACATATACAAGCCATTTCCAGATGAGTAATTCATTTTATATATTTGTTCACATACAGTAAAACCCACAATGTGTGGTTTTAAATTCTTCTGTTTACTGACTTACCAAATTCTAAACTTGGACAAATGTAGATCAAAGACTTGTTACTTCGACTATAGTTCACATCTGCATGTATTTTGGAATTAGTAAAATGGTATATAGTTGTGGTCATAAGCTATTTTGTGTTTTATAAATTGTTGAAAGATGGCTTAATTGTAGCATTTCTTCCCTATATTAAAAAATTTAAGTTGATTTAACACAAACTCTGTTCATCCATAAACATAAAAATTCTAAAGTGATTTTCCATCTTTTTCATAAAGGTTTTCAGGAAACTTGATTGTGACAAAGGAAACTTTTGTCATAATAATATTGATATTCAAGAAGCTCATCTTTTCCTTCTAATGTTATCCTTATTAGCCGGAAACACCTGTTTTAATTTGGATTCGCATTGTAAAAGGGCAATAATGAATTATATGATATTACCAGGTCATTTTTATCTTTATGAGTCACTATAAAATTTTATCTGGTCTGTGTATCTTTTTACTACTAAAGCATTAAGCAGTACTATTTTCCAAGACATTTAAAAAACCACTTCTTTTGTTTTCCTCCAAAAACAGTTTCATGCCTGTGGAAGGCTTAATAGCTATAGAAAAAAGTATCAAATAAATATATATATTTTAGGGCTTAATCAGAAATAAAAACCAGATTTATGACTATAAATGATACCTATTATAATGAAAAGTGAAAATTTCTATCATTTAACCTTATTTTTTTTCTATACAATGTCTGTTAATCACATTTCAATCATTGTGACAAAATACCTAAGAAAATGAACTTAAAGAAGGAAAAATTTAAATTTTGGCTCACAATTTTAGAAGTTTCAATCCATGGTTGTCTGGCTCCATTGCTGTGGTCCTGTGGTAAAGCAGAACATCATGGAGGAGAGGGTATGGTGGAGCAGAGCTGTTCACCTCATGGCACCTGGGAAGCAAAAAAAGAGGGGGAGAGGGAAGGGAAGGGACCAGGGACAAGATATAGTCCCCAAGAGTATGTTTCCAAGGATCCAGTACCTTCAACAAGTTCCACCTCCTACAGTTTTTACTACCTCCCAACAATCCATTCAATTATGACTCCCTTGATGGATTATTCATTGATGAGTTCAGAACCCATGATCTAGCCATGCCCCAAAATCCCACCTCTGAACATTGCTGTGTTAGGGAGCAAGCCTTCCGCACCGAGCCTTTGGGGACACCCAGATCCAAACAATAACAGTATCATAATCTCATTATTTAGAAACCGACCGATATTATTGTTCTATTAACAAAATGAGAAAAGTTCCTGACTGAAAAATGCCAAGATTTGGGGATTATTTTTTGTTGGACACCATAGACAGATTGTAAACTCAGAAAGAAAACTAAGGATTGAACCCAGGGGCAGTCTATCTCCGAGCTACACCACCAGCCCTATGTTCACTTGATGCTGATTTTGTAGACATGCAGAATGAAAGAGTTACAGGATCACCAAGTTTGACTTAACCCTTCCTGTTTCCTGAACCTTCATAATCAGTCAAATTTCACCTCTCTCAAATTCCTCTTCCTCTTCCAGTCTTCACTTTCATTGCCCTGGTTCAAACCTCATCTCCTTACTAGATTGTTGCAGTAACCTGCTGCCTCTATTCCCCCTGCCCCCACCATGGTAATCCATTTTTTATATCTGTTATTGGAAATATTTTCCTGCCACATTTAGCATTTCTTTCTTGTCACAGAAAATTTATAGCAACACATTTAAGACCTTTATTGATCTTTCCTGCCTCATCTTTTGTTCCTCTTCTACCATAGATGCTTCTTGAATTTCAGCAGCCTGCTAGACATCTCCAAAATGCCACCTTGTATGTTTCTTGTCATGCTGTTTGTCTCCCCTACTCCCCACCCAATCCCATCCTAATTCCAGTTTTCTCAACACTCTCACCCTTTAGTGAGTTACCTGTGCATGGACCTATCTTTCCAGTTAGGTTGCAAACTCATTTTAAGAAGAAGTGTTTTATTCATCTCTGTGCCTACCGTGCTTGGTCCATAGAAAATAGCAATAAATATTTTAATAAAGGAGTCCTCTGAAGTTCTCTGACAACCTACCTGAAGACATAGCTAAATATGTAGTTTTTGCAGAGTCAGATTTCCTGTAACCATAATCATACACAACTAAAAATCTGAAGTTAGATTTTTAAGAATATGCAAACAGTAGAAACAGGTATAAAAGGCTTCAGCACTAGAGTGATGCTCTGTCATCCTAACACAGCTTTGGGCTTTCATTCACAACCTGTTCTTATTTAGTGTAATGTCTTTTAAGATTGTTTAGTTGCTTTCCAAGTTTCCTGTGGATAAACAGACTTATTATTGAGGTAGAAGAATATATGTCCCATGGTGTCCAGGAAAAGGAGCTAACAGCATTCCCTCAAATGAAGATAAAAAGCTAAAAAAAGGAGAAAACTAATATGTGGAACAGACTAGTAATATATACTAATGATGACTCATTATCAAGGAAAGGTTGTTTTAGGTCCTATGTCCTCTGCTCTACAAGGCAGTACACTCATACACACACACACACACACACGCACACACTCACACAAATGTATATGTATACACACACAATCTATATATATGCATTGTAATTATACATCATAGTGAGGTTCAAAGTGATACAAACATGAATGCCCACAGCACTTCATGTACTTCCCTCCACCTCCCGCCCTGTTTCCCCCTTCTCCCTCCCTGTGCCTATTCATGAGATTGGTAGTGATACCTTCATATGTGAACATAGTATCATTTGAACTGTTTCCTTTCTCAGTCCTCCTTTTCCCCTTCCCCAATCCCCTTCCACTATTCTACTGGTCCCTTTTGTTTCCTATTTTCTCTCTAGCTTCCACGTATTAGAGAAAACATAGGATCCTTGATATTCTGAGACTGTCTGATCTCAGCATAATAGTCTCTAGTTCCATCCATTTTCCTGAAAATGACATAATTTTATATAAGCCCAATAAAGTTACATCAAGGAAAGAAAATTATACCCCAAGGTTCTTGACAAACACAAATACAAGAATTGTAAATAAAACACTAGCAATTTGCATTCAGAATCATCAGGATTATGCACCAAGTTGGTTTCATTCCAGGGATGCAAGGTTGGTTCAACATATGTAAGTCAGTAATATCACATAAACAGAACCAAGAGCAAAAATTCTTATGATCATCCCAATAAATGCAGAAAAAGCATTTGACAAAATTCAACAGCTGTTCATGTTTAAAACACTGAAGAAATTAGGGATAGAAGGATCTTACCTCAACAACCCAAAGGCAATATATGATAAACCTGAATCCAACATCATACTGAATGTAGAAAAACTGAAAGTATTTTCTCAATCAGGAATAAGACAAGGATGCCTACTATCACCATTCCTATTCACTATAATACTTGAAGTTCTAGACAGAGCAATAAGGCAAGAGAAGGAAATTAAATAGAGAAAGAAGTGAAATTATCTGTTTGCAGAAGACACAATTCTATACTTAGGAGATCCAAAGCAATCCATCAAAAGACTTTCGAGCTGATAAACAAATTCAGCAAAGTAGCCAGAGAAAAAAATCAACTTACAAAAATCAGTAGCTTTTCTATATATCAACCATGAGTCCACTGGAAAATAATTCCATTCACAGTAGCCTCAGAAAAAATAAAATACTTAGGAATAAGTCTAACCAAGGAGATGAAAGACCTGTAAAATGAAATTATAGAACACTGAAGAAGGAAATCAAAGACCTTAGAAGATGGAAAGAACTCTCATGTTATTGAATAGGCAGAATAAGTATTGTCAAAATGGTCATACTACCAAAAGCAATATACAGATTCAGTGTAGCCCCTATCAAAATAACTAATGTCATTTTTCACAGAGCTAGTAAAAATAGTCTCAACACATTCATATGGAAGAACAAAAGACCCAGAATAGCTAAAACAGTTGTAAGCAATAAAGACCAGACTGGAGTCATCACTATACCTGATTTCAAATTCTACTACAGAGCTATAGCATCAAAAACAGCATGGTACTGGCACAAAAACAGACATGTAGACCAATGTGATAGAAGATACTGTAACAAATATTCACATTTAGAGCTGGTTGATTTTTGACAAAGGAACCAAAAACATACACTGGAGAAAAAATAGTCTTTTCAACCAATGTTGCTGGGGAAATGGGATATTCATCTGTACAATGAATAAGATTCTGCAAAAATGATTGAGACGAAGTTTTATCACTTAAAGAACTAAGATTTAGTTCCTTTATTTGCTTACCTTGTGTGAAATAACTAATTCATTAATAATTCCAGATAATGTTTCTCTAACATCACAGACCTGTTTCTCATAAGTTTTACATATTGAAAATTTTTTTTAAAATTGCTAGAAGAGATTTTTTCTTTTGAGTGATTTCTTTCCTGAATTCATTCCATTACTATAATGTAATAGTCATAAACTACTGGCAGTTTTTGTCCCCAGTAAAGGTAGCACAGTATATTCACAGGAGTTCCTTAATATAAGAAATCTTAAAGTAATAATTGTTTTGAATGATATTCCTTCTAATTGTAGAATAACCCATTCACCTGTTTTTATTTCTACTTACTAACCACCTTCATTTCATGGTATTTAGCAGCATATTTAAATAGTTTCTAGGAGGAGTGTGTACAATCTACATGATTCCGGAATCCAATACTAAATTGTTTTGTTTAAATTATGAGTGTGATACAGAAACTCAAAGATGGGAAAGATTAATGTGTACTGGAATAGAAATGATGTCTTGAAGAACACTGAAGTGGAATTGGAGCCTTTGTAGACTCAGCTGTGTGTGTGTGTGTGTGTGTGTGTGTGTGTGTATGTATGTGTCTGTCTGTCTGTGTCCACATTGGCCCTTCAACTCAGCATCACCTGTTGAGAAAGTTCCAAGGTTCCTTCTGGTTTATTCTTTATCCCCACAGTGCTTGTACAGAACTGAACATATAACTGATGCATGATTAATATTTAGATTAAAAACTAATAAAATATACAACTGTATGAAATATGAAAGCATAAAATCAAAAGCCAGGTTCTTTTGTTGCATGACTAAAGAATACAGGGCATTTTTGTACATATCAGAGCTTTACCCCAAAGTAAGTGGTGCTCACCTTCCAGTCCTCATGGAGCCTGTGCACTCTTTCCTGTAACACTGCCGTTCCTCAAAGTATTTTTGGAACTTCTCTTTTGATTTCCTTCAGAGGCTGTGACTCATCCTTTTCAGTATCCTCAGAATCTTTTTCGGCTGAGAGTAGATTTGATTTTGGGAAGCAGGAGTCACTTAGGGCCAGGTATGGTGAGTAAAGTGGAGAATCAACTGAGAAATGCTATTTTTAGTTACTATTTTTAGTGACTATAAGTAATGAGAGTGTTTTGTAGCTTGACTCATAAAATAACCAAAGATAGTTTTCATCTTAAAACAAAAGATGAGCTGTAGGTTTTATCATTTTTAAAACCAAATCTGATTGCTCTTTGTGATTTTCCTGCCCCAGAATTGATCGTCACTTCCCAAAGTCCAAATTGATGGTACTTGGCTCTCATCCTAACTTCCTGAGCTCCTTGTTTTTTTGACATAACATGGCAGGGCCTCCTCCTCAGGGCCCGCCCTCCACACTGCTCCGAGATGCTCTCCTTTTCAAGGACCAGCGCAGTCCCTGCTCTGGAACTCAGGAAGGGAGTGGAGACTGGGCTGGAACTCACTGCCTGAGTTCCACTGAGTTTATTGTGAGCCGCCTTTCTTTTTTATGGGGGGAAGGGTTCTGTTCAAAAGACAATAGATGCCATCCCACAGAAAATACACACTTGAACTTGCAGAATTTTTCATGGGAAACTTGCTCATGGACGTAGGTACTTCCCACTACAGTCTCCTCCACACACAGAGGCGTCATTGTGTGAGGTCTTGCATCAGTTCTTCAACCCTTCCAGCTAATCTCTAAGGTTCTTAAGGGTAAGGAAATAGTACTGCTTTGCTACCCTTACTATACCCACCAAAATGTTGATTATGTAACAATAGCATTCTGAAAATCATTGTGGTTTAACAGGTTTTTTTTTTAAACTACCTACCTGCCACCGTTGCTATATTTAGTTTTATAGGAGATAGTATTTTAGAATTTTTAATGTTAATAAGATAAGAGCTCTATGTATTAGGTTATATATTTTAGGGCATCCTGTAAGCCCCACATAACATCCCTAAGGATGTTATGTGTCTCTCAGGAGATAATCCGTATCTTCCTGTTTTGACATATAAGTAAAGGCAGTAAAGCTTAGGATACCGTAGCTCCTGTTCTGTAGCAAAGCAGATTTTATCCTCCTTCCACATGACAGGCGGCCTCTCCCCTGCTGTTACACAGGAAGCCAGGAAAGGATGTGCTGCTCCTGTCTTCTGAAGCCAACATAATCAAACTGTAATGTATACAGTGAAAATTTCACAGACATTTCATTTTGGGGCTGGCCAAAGCCACATCAGAACAGCACCGTGTAAACACCGTGTAAACAGCACCGTTTATATCTGTTTGAGATATTTTGAAGCATAAATTTAAAATCCTATTTTATCAAAATACTTGGGATAACAATATTCTGGATAATGTAATTTTCTGTTTTACTGGGTGCTTGACATTTAAGTATTTAATAAAAGGGGGGATAAACTGTTCAACCTTTATTGGATCTTGCCCTAGTTCTTGGGTGATTTCTGTGAGTGTTGGTGATTATCTTAGTACTCCATAGCTGGCAAAGACAGGAGAGATTATAGTGACTGTCCCAAGAACAATCCTAAACGTCTGCTTGTTGATAGTGATGGATTTGTCTTTTTGCCATTTTTTAAGCAGATACGTTTCTTTGGCTTACTTTTCTTACTTGCTCTTTCCCAGAAGCAGAGACTTTGATTGTTTTTCTTGCAGATTACTTCAGAAGGTGTGGCTTCTGCTGTTTTACATGTTGAACCACACTTCAAAGATTATGTAAAGAATTTGCTGAATCATTTATGCTAAAGATCATTTGACTTTAACATACCATGGATAATTTTACTCTATTAATTAATATCTTTGGGGTTTTTTCTACATACAGTTAAAAAATCTAAGCTTAGAAGAACTACAGATGCGGTTAAAAGCACTGGACCCCATGATGGAACGAGAAATAGAAGAACTTCATCAAAGATACACTGCAAAAAGACAGCCCATTCTGGATGCAATGGATGCGAAGAAAAGAAGGCAGCAAAACTTTTGAGTCTCATTTCTTCTCTATTCTAATAGCTACTCTGGAGACCAAGAAACCACTAAGAAATGAAAGAATATTATGATTTTTAATCTCTAAAATTTGTGTTTTATAACTAGGTTAAGATCAAAAACTAATGATGGTACATACTTAGATAAATTCCCAAGAGGCAGAATTTAAAATTATATCCACCATGTTTTCACTTTTAAATGAGAATAGTAGAAATATGTTCTCTTTCTCTCTCAGCTGACTACCAGCAACAAAACTGTGTTCTAAAACAAAGGCTGTATTTAGAGACCTTGAAGATCCAAAGCTCTTGTTTAATTGTACAGCACTGGGGGCTTTATATTACAATATTCCTTATTCCTATCAAAGCCTATTTATTGTAGCCCCGTAGGTAGACTTATTTATTTATGCTATTTCACTTCATTTTGTTGTTTAAAGACAGGATCAGGATAGCTTTGGTGAAAGTAGGAGCATATTAATAAATGATAATGTACAACCAAATTATACTTTAAGCAAAGAACTATGGGGTACATATCTTGATTTCCAGATTAACAATTATGGGATACATATCTTGATTTCCAGATTAGTTTTCCAATAGAAGGAAAGCAATAATAGCAGTAGTACCCAAATGGACTAGGCATTTTTATATTGAAGCAATAATTCCATTTTTACCTTTGAAATTTCAATTTTTTAATTTTTGATATTTGGTACAAATATAGCTATATATATTTAGGTCAAATAGAGCTATAATGTTTAAAACCAAAGAAATTTGAATGAAATACTTGCACAAAAAAGTATAGTAAATATTTTAAAAGAAATGAAACCTTAAGACAAATGTAATTTGTTAATATTGTTTCATGTTTTATGTGTAGGTTTGATAGCTTAATGGAATCAAACTGTAATAAGCTCATCAAATTTATTTCTGTGGCAATGTGCTCTATATAGTCACAAGACTTTTTTTGTAGATTTCATTTGTTTCCTGGGAATTGGTAAACATCATGTGCTTGATGATAATAAAACAGCAAAAAACATTTGTACTAAACTGTGCAAACCTTGGGGACTGAAAAAAAAAGGTTAAAAGCACTAAAAAGAAACTCATTTCTAAGCTAAATGAACATTTGTATAATTGAACTGGGACCAGTTGTTTCCTAAGCTACATATGGCCATCTTGACAGTGTTTGTTCTTTTATGTGTTTAATTACTATGTGTAAGTCATAAAGACAAATAAATTTTACTGTGTCACTGAGCACATTTCCTCTCTGTATTATTCTTAAAACTCATGACCTAGAGCTGGGCGTGGTGGCACACGCTTGTAATTCCAGCATTCAGGAGGCTGAGACAGGAGGATCCGGGTTCGTGGCCAGCCTCAGCTACCTAGCGAGGCACTCCGCAACTTAATGAGACCCTGTTTCAAAATAAAGAATAAAAAATAGGGCTGGGGGTATAGCTCAGAGGTAGAATGCCCCTGAGTTCAATCCCCAGTACCGCAAAAAAAAAAAAAAAAACTCATGACCTAGACTCTCTTTTTTCCAAACAAGGAGGATATATTAGGCAGAACGGCTTAGATTATAGACTGGGCAACCTGAAAACTTCAGTGACTTCACATGACACAGGTATTCCTCACTGAGCTCCAGGCCTCTCCCAGGTTAGCGGAATACCCTGCTCCTGTTATCCACACCCAGGGGCACATTTGGGCCCTAGTGAGTCTCACACTCATGCTAGCCACCAGCGACATATCAGTTGGGCTCCAGCTCATACTCAGAACTAGTCACATGGCCACTCCTAACTTCCAGCGAGCAGGGAAGGGAACCATACCATGTGGCTGGAGTTCACTAATGCCTGCACAGAAAGCTTCTATTCCTTGTTAAAATGGCATTTGTGCAGGCGCAGTGGTACATGCCTGTAATCCCAGTACTTGGGAGGCTGAGACAGGAGGACTGCAGGTTCAAGTCCAGCCTCAGTAACTTAGCGAGACCCTGTTTCAAAATAAAAAATAAAATAGGGTTGGGGGTGTAGCTCAGAGATAGAAAGCCTGTGGGTTCAGTCCCCAGTACTCCCTCAAAAAAATGGCATTTGTTCCCCTAGGAAATTCCTTGAAGTGGCATTTTTTTCTAAGTTTTTACAAATAGTATGTTGTATAATTCTATAAAAAGTGTAAGATTATGAAAATATTGATAAATGTTGAAAAGCATATAAAAATTATTAAAATAAGACATGACTAAAGAATAATAGCACTTATTTTGCATATAATGGAACTTAATGCATTAATAAGATGTGTGTGTGTGTGTGTGTGTGTGTGTGTGTGTATGGTACTGGAGATTGAACCCAGAGGCATCCTGCCTCAGGGCTACACCCCCAGCCCTATTTTATTTTATTTATTTTGAAAGGCAGAGGGCCTTGCTAAGTTGCTGAGGCTGGTCTTAAACCTGTGATCCTCCTGTCTCAGCCTCCCAAATACTGGGATTAGAGGTGTGTACCACCATGCCTAAAATGTTTTTATCTTACTGCTTTAAATAACTTTTTTTTTTTGCATCTATTTGGGACAGTCAATTAGTCAATTGAGTTGATCAACCTCAAACACTGTACCCTTTTTTCCTTTCTTGTTTTTACCTTGTGATGAAATCAAATGACTGATTTTCTATCTTCCAGGCAAAACTACCTATGTGAAATGCACAGAAATTTATGAAGACTATTTTCTCCAGTTTGCTAAATTAGGCAATTTATGCAAATTAATTCAATGAGGCCTCTCAGCCACTTTTACTAATTCAACATGAACAAGAGTCCTTTTAATGTCCTTTTCCAATCACATTGTGATCTGTATGTAAATAGACTTTATACCATACACACAAACGAATGCACACACATATTTAAGGGAATTAAGAGCAATGAGTATTGTTTCATTTTAGAGCTATAGAAAGCTCTAAGACACTTTAGGAGAATCAATCTCGAAATTTGTCCTATCTTCTCACTTCCTGCCCCTATCAAAACAAAATTAATTTTATGTTTTGAAAAAATACAGCCATGAAAAAACCTTCAAAACTACTTAAGCCTTCACTAATCATGACATTTAAGAAATAGAATTTTCTTGTCAAGAAGAAACCTTTTATTTTGACCTTGGCTGCTGAGAACTTTCAAAAAATATGTAAATGTACTTTCTGCACACCCCCATCCTTTAAAAAATACAGTATCATGAATGTAAGTGAAGCTAATGAGTCAAGGTTTCATCTCACTGAAAAGCTGGTGTTGTTGTATATATTGTCCTGAGATGAGAGTTTTGTATTTGATTTAATGAACTTAGATGACTCATTTCTACAGACTTAATACATTTATACCACTTATTTTAGCATAAATAGATTTATGTTGAAAATATGAGCTACTTTGGCCAAAACAAATTAGAAAAGAAAATATTTCTTTGGATTTCAGAATAGTGACACCCATTATTTGGGCACTTGCTATGTGTCAAATACTGTGCTGAACAACCTTACATATATTATTTGCATGCTTTTAATATTTCTTTCTGCTTATTTACTGAATCACATCCCTAAGGTTTAAAGTCATGCTGTACTCACTGACAGATATGCTGACTTCTCTAACGGAAATTATATAATACTTTAATAAGATGTTTTTAACTTAGTCATAGGAAATCTATTCAAATTACTGACACATTAACATTCAATGAGATTGCTATTTTTGTTTCATGTCCGATACGTTAAAGAGTAATGATTAAAATAAATTCTGAAAATACTGATATTCTAAATAGAGCACTTAAAATAATTAGAGTTACAATGCTTTACTAACCTATCATGCACAGGCATTTAATTAGATAGTTCATCAAAGTGCTATCTTGGAGTACAAGGTATCCTTTTTTTTGGCACAGAAGGCTAAGAATCTGGGGTCTAATGAGAGCCATTTTTCTTTGCTGTTTGAGCAATGGGATGAGACCTGGACCCAAGGGAGACCCCCTTCTATACCTTAGTTGGGTAGTCTGATACCACTGTAAGGTGACATGTCCTCCAGGGAGTCAGCTTCTCCCTGTCCTATGTCCACACAAAATACCAAACTTCAGCCTCAGCCAACCACTCCCCACTTCCTTTCTGGGTCTCAGACCAACAGTTCTTCCCCTGTTCTTGGAAAAACACTTCAAGTGCATGCTCTTCTTGCCATGGGCCATATCGTTAGCCAGGCTCCCTGCCACTGCTTTCTCCATCTCCCTAAATTAAAGTTCTGTTTTTTTCCCCCTCACTTTTCTGCTCATAGCCTATTTCCTCCCAAGTTGAGAGTGAATTCTGCTTCCTAGTATTCAAGACCTGCAGTAGTCTCCGCTCATGTTTATGACCTCATCACCTGTTACTATTTTATCTGACAACTTTCTCCCACTGAACTAAATTGCTTCTATTATCATGTTTTTATCTTATTTCTGGGTTGTAAAGTTGTTTGTTTATTTGTTTGTTTTTTGTTGCACTGGGGATTGAACCCAGAGGCATTCTACCTCTGAGCTACGTACCACTCCCCCAGACTTATTTTATTTGGAAACAGGGTCTTGCTAAATTGCTGAGGTTGGCTTCTAACCTGCGATCCTCCTGCCTCAGCCTCTCAATACTGCGATTACAAGCCTGTGCTACTACACCCAGCTATAAAGTTTTTGAAGGCAGAGACATTGTTTATCCACCTAGTTTCCTTACAGTGCTTGCTAATATGTTAGATATAACTTGGTATTAAAAGTTTCACTAAATGCAGTGAGCTCAAATGATGAATTTGTCATCATTGATCATATAGGCTCGCTCTCTTTAGCATCCAATCACTGTAACTGTAACAACCATAATATATTTTTTTTTTGGCCCTGACATGTACTTTTGATATTTTATCTCAAACCTTCACAAGATGCATATTCCTTATCATGAAAAAGAAAAGATCAGAAGGAAAGGACTGAAGAGATTAAATGAGGTCATACAGCTAGTTAATGCCAATAAATGCTTTAAACTTCCATCTGTCTCCAAAATCTTTACCTTTTCCACTAGACCACATTGCCTAATAAACACAGGAGGTCTGGCTCTAGAATGTTGGGCAGGGTCACTATGGCTGCCTGCTGATCTTTTTAGAAGATAATTATAAAACTTAGAAGTGGTTCATTGTTAGCTGATTTTACCTTGTTAACTTTTCAATGGAATCTACATTCTTTTTCTGAAATGTCATCCTTTCTACATTTAGGGGGAAGATACAGGGTGTGTTTATTCAAGCTTTCAAGATAAGTTATACAAAAATGTTTTTCCTTTATTATTAGAGTACATGTGGAGTTCTTTTGCCTTGAACACTGTTTTTTATAAACTATAGTGTATTCTATTCTCTCCCATACAGTTTGTCTTTGATAATGAGTCCTATGGAGAAATATTCATCAGCCCAGTAGGAGCCTTGTGTTAAAAGTTAAAGGATCTGTGTTCCAATCCCAGTTCTCTCTGTACACTTTTGTTGTCATGGGCATTCAATCTGCATCTGTTTCTTTATTTGTAATAATGCAGCAATCTTGAAAGTCATATGTTGTAATGCATGTAAAATATTTAACCAAGTTCCTTGAATAACACATATATAGCTTTAAAAATATACTTTAAACCCTTTTCAATATAATGCAATGTTTTTGCAAGAATAAAGAAAAAGGTTGTTCATTGATAAGCAAATTCATTGTTACTTCCAAAGTGAATTATATTCTCCTAGACCCCAGATATGGTTTCCCTTAAGTGCCTAATCAACTTAGGTAGTGATTTGTACTGAAGAAAATCTAACATATTCTAAAGTATTTCCTTTAGACATAGAGCAAAGTTGTGTTAAGATAATATTTTTTGTCACTTTCCTCCCCTTCCTCACCCTTTGGTACTGGGGATTGGACCCAGGGGCGTTCTACCTCTGAGCTATACCCCCAGCCCATCTCATTTTTTATTTTGAAACAGGGTCTCAAAAAGTTGCTGAGGCTGTCCTTCAACCTGTGATCATCCTGTCTTAGGCTCCCAAGTACTAGGATTAAAGGCGTACACCACCATATTCAGCTTCTCTTTTTTAGACTATTTTTCCACCATAGGGATTACTGTTAAGGCCAGTATCTGTTGCCCCTTTTGTGAAAACCATCAGGAAATTTCAAATTCACACCCTTAACATTTTGTTTCACCAAAGTTTTAACACTCTTGGTCCTTATAAAGATGAATTATGTAATTGACTTTGTTTCAATTTACTTGGGTTCCAGGAAGCTCAAAATCAAGTTTATATTGATAGCTGTATAGAATTTTATGATCCACAAACCTACATTTCCTTGATCCTATATTTATAAAGATGGTAAATGTTTTTTAAAGGAGGTTTGAGTTCTTTCACCATGCTTGGAATGATCTGGTTCCTTGTCATGTATAATCTTTATTTTTTCATAGGGTTCTTATGAATGTGATTCGTTTTTCAGGTCCTGGACCTGAACCCTACTGGATTTTCCATATGTAGGTGTCCCACTGAGGGGAGGTGGGTATAAGGTTCCAGGAGACTGACATAACTCCCATCCTTCCTATTCTGGAAGGAACCAAGATAGAAAGTGCCATAAATGCCCTTGGCCCTGACACCTCCTGTCCTCATGACCTGTTCAATCACATTTACACAAAAATTGATTCAGGCTGACCAGGCAAATGCCTTTGGCCCCAGGGCAGCCAACAGGTCAGAATCCCTAAAAACCCTGTCTACCTCTATATTTTTCCATGTTTATTATTCTATTCATAAGCCACTTCATATTCTCGATGGAAAGAGAAGGATTTGAAGGAGGAAAAATGAAGGCAAAAGAAAAAAATATTAGCGTGATATGAATGACAATTTTAACCAAAAATTACAAAATAGTGTCATACTCTGTATTTCCTTTCTATGAAAAAGCACTAAAAGCTAATGAATTCTAAAATTTTACTAGTAGAAAATCCAGCATCTGCCTGTGTTTAAACCAAGCAACTAGTTGTCTTTTAAATTTTTATAGAATTTTCCAAGGTGAACTGTAATTAGTCTCATGGAAACTAAATAAAACCTGAGACTAGAGCACTCAGCTTCTCAATATTCTCTTTCTAATGTTCAGTGAGCGCCGAGCATGCGGGGTGGGGGCAGTCCCACAGCTGTGCATTTTTCAGCCTTTCAATTTATTCCATGACAGCTTTCTTTCCTATTTAAAAGAAAATATTCTTGGCAAGAATATTCAAATGAGAAGACATAATAGCACTTGGAACAGAAGACTTTGATGTTAAAAAAAAAAAAAAAAAAAAAAAACAAGATACACTGAAGAATCCAAACTGCAGAACTATTTCATTATTAATGAATCGATGTGAAAATTCATGAATTCATTCTCTGTTGACCTTTCAAAAAGTGTATAGAAGTTTATTTTTAAAGCATACCAGCTGATGACCATCACTCAATTTGCATGAGGTCATTGAAAATTATAGCTGATGGTAGAGCCTGATAATGGACTGCTGAACCCAGACCTTAAAAAGTTGCCCCAAAGCTTTTCAATTTTTTAGGGCAAATTGATTGCTTTAACAAATCAGTAGTGATTTGGGGTATGATTTGAATTTGAATATGGTAGGCAATCACAGAAGTCCAAACAGAATGTTTTTAAAGTTCTGAATGCACAATTATTTTAATTTTGCACAAATTTAAGGGGTTGCTGGGTTTTTTTATTCTTGTTCAATGAATCATAATGCTTTGCCCAGTCTCCTGGCCCTTATCCAAAGTAGTGGCAGCAAATATATGCAAATGGACACAATGTTCATCTGTGGAACCATACCATCTCTAACTTGGTTGAACAGCAACAACAGAAGGCCTATCTTTACCCTGTCCAAATAAAGGCAAATTCACTTCTTCATTTCTTGAGGTTGTTATAAAAGACAAGCTTATCTGTATTACAGATTGTAACTTCTCAAAGTTAGTACCTTTGAAGCTAACTACTGACTAGTTGCATGATCATGGATGAGTAAATCCCACATATAAAGGATTATCCAGAGGACAAGACAACTTCAGAGGGTTATGAAAAGTAACGCCTGTAATCCAAGTACTTGAGAGGCTGATATAGGAGAATTGCAAGTTTGAAGTCAGTCACAGCAATTTAGTTAGACCTTGTTTCAAGATAAAAATAAATAAAGGGCTGGAGTGCAGCTCAGAGGTAGAATGCCCCTAGGTTCAATCCCCAATAACACATGCATACAAAAAAAAAGTAAATGGGAAAATGAAACCGGGAAAGGCCGTCATAATACCAGCTGGCACCCAGTAAACACTGGAGTCTTGGGCTTTCTTTACTCATCAGCAAACATCTATTAGTCACCATCTGTGTTCCAGGTTCTATGCTATGTGTGGACACAGGAATGAAGGTGATGTGGTTCCTGCCCAATAGCTGGTACTGACGACCTGGAGCAAGGTACAGAAAGTGAGCGTGATCCTGCAGTAAGAGAAACACCCACAAGTCCTCTGGTAGTCAGAAATGAGGACAACCTCACTAAAGAGAGGCCTGGGAGGGCAGGAAAGGGAGAAGAACATTTTGGAGAGGGCAAAACATAGACACTGAGATGATAAAGAAGTTCATTACCCAATAAAGGCATTTAAAGGAAACGCATTGAGGATGGTTTGTCTTGCTTTCTCAGTCCCACACTCTAAAAGAGGTCATAGAATCATGTAGTCTGTTTGGGGTCTTTTTCCCTAACTCATTTAATGTTTTCTAGATAAGTCAATTCAAAGTAATATCTGGCCTATTCTCTGGAGCCAAGACCTACCCGCCATGCTCAGCATATTCATTTATGTTCTCTTGTTTAATAAGTATCTAGAAATAGGATGTCTGCAGAGACTTGTTGAGGTTAGGTGTTGGGGCAAAGGGAGAGGAGAGAGGTGGGCACCTGAGGAACAGGCTTCCACCAGTGACTCAGTAAACATTCTCACTGCTAAATCCAAATCAACTGACCACACAACTTACACCAAGGAAGATTTATTTTTTCAGTTTCTAGAGATTCCAGGTTCAGTACATGTGAGGCCTGGTCTATGGAGCCCAGGGCACGGTGGCAAGAAACAGAGAAGGAAAGCACACAGGTTCTGCTTCTCATATCACAGAGGCCAGAAGCAGGGAGCCAACAAGCAAGGGCATTCAAAGACACAAGCACACCCTAGGGCCACACCCCCAGGGACTCACCTCCTGCCACACCTCACCAGCCTAGTTTACTGAGTAAATTCATAGAACAGATTTATCTACTAATGAGATTACAGTCCTCATGACTCAATTACATCAATTCCGAATGCCATTTTACGAGCTCTTTAGGGGACATTCTATTATAACAACCAGCTTTCACATCAGTTCGCCAGCACGTGCCTGAGTGAAAAGCTCATCTTCATTTTAACAACAGTTTCCACTTTCTTTTTTTTTTTCTTTCTTTCAGTGCTGAGGATCTAACTCAGGGCCCCACATGTGCTGGGCAAGTGCTCTACCACTGAGCTTAGTATACCTGAGCACAATACCCATACCCCATTTCCTACTTTCAATTAAGGCAGTTACAAAGGAAGATGTGTCAGGTATAGCAAAACATAAACGAAGACACATCAGAAAAGGTTAATGGAAACCAAATGTAGGAAAGCAATCTGGATCATATTAATAAAAATTTGTTTACCATGTATAATTTGGTCTAAAGCTTCCTAGAAGCCAAAGTGAGGAAGACAACCAGAAAGAATTCACATTGTCTAACTGTGCTGTGCAATAGGGTAGCCACTAGCGCCTGCAAGATCACTAGTTCAAACTGAGATGTACTGTGAGGCATGGTGGGACACACGTGGAATCCCAGTACTTGGGAAGCTGAGATGGGAGGATCGCAGGTTCATGGCCATTCTTGGAAATTGAGAGAGAGAGAGAGAGAGAGAGAGAGAGAGAGAGAGAGAGAGAGAGAGAGAAAGAAAGAAAGAAAGAGAGAGAAAGGAAGGAAGGAAAGAAAGAAGAGAGAAGAGAGAGAGAGAAGGAAGGAAGGAAGGAAAGAAAGAAAGATCATTAATATGATCCAGATTGCTTTCCTGCATTTGGTTTCCATTAACCTTTTCTGATTTGTCTTTATGTTTTGCTATACCTGATATACCTTCCTTTGTAATTGCCTTAATTGAAAGTAGAAAATGGGGTGTGGGAGTTGTGCTTAGATATACTAAGCTCAGTGGTAGAGCACTTGCCCAGCACATGTGGGGCCCTAAGTTAGATCCTCAGCACAGAAAAGAAAAGAAAGGAAAGGAGAAGAAAGAACGAACATATATTGTATTTCAAAGACAGAATAAAAAATGTAAAATCAAATATTTTTTCAGTACTGGGGATTGAACCCAGGGGCACTGTACTCCGAGCTACACCCTAGCCCTATTTTTTATTCTTTAATTTGAAACAGGGTCTCAGTAGGTTGCAGAGGCCTCACTAAGTAGCTGAGGCTGGATGAGAACCCGAATTCTCCTGTCTCAGCCTCCCAAGTACTGGGATTACAAGCATGCGCCACCACGCCCAGCAATTTTTAAATATGTATTGCTTACTGAAATAATATTTTGGAGATATTAGCTTAAAATATCTTATTAGAATTCATTTCACCTGTTTCCCCTTTTTAAAAATGTGACTACCAGAAAATTTAAAGTTACATATGTAGCTCATATTTACAGTTCATTCTATGTTTCTATTGGATAGTGATAATCTATTAGATAAAAGCATCCATTTTTTTATCCATTGATGAATAGATAAAAAAAATGTGATATATGCATACTAGGGAATATGAGTCAGCAGTAAAAAGGAATGAAATAATGGGTGTAGCATTTCTTTAAGGGGTGATAAAAATATTCTGAAATTGATAATGGTAATGATTTTACAACTCTATAAATATATTAAAAACCACTGAATTGTAAACTTCATAAATGAATACATGTTGGGTATGGTGGCACATACCTATACCCAGACACAGGTCACTGTCATCTCACCACCCACATCGTGTTCTAGAACCTACCTGCTGTCTTCCCTGCTGACTGTCAGCTGCCTGAGGACCAGGACCCTGTCCACAGTTTCCTCTTCCCTGTAGCACCAATGTGGGACTCCACATAACAGTGCTTAACAAATGTGTGTCGAATCCTGGATGAGCCACAGGTAAAAGAAATGTGATTTAAATTCTGAATCTAAGGAAATGGTTAAAAGTCTTATAAACCCAACTTTTACCCTTGTTTATCCCCATGGTGATGTGGAGCAGGTCTGTTTGCTCATCAGAGTCTCCAGTGTCATTCAGTACTTGCCGAGTAGGTGAATGGGAAGACGAATGAACAGACATGCAGGCAGAGAGACGGACTGAAAACACACCATGTTCCTGAGAAGCGGCCTGGCGGTCACAACATGAGACCTGTGTCATTTTCTAAACCTGACTCAGATCATTCAGCAACCAAAAACCAGGTACCTGGGGAGGCATTCATTTTGCCCTTGAACAAATAATTATGCACTTGGTCATGAACATGTAGGTGACAAATATTGCCACATCCAACTACATCGTGAGACCTGAAGGAACCCACCCAGTTCCTAAAGGGAGAGACACAGGCTTCTTTATTGTCAGCGTGGAGTGAAAATGGTCACATCTCCTGAATTCTATAGAAAGCATGTCTACACTGATTCATAATAAGAAAATGATGTCTCACATCTGCTTCACAGAAATAAGAAAAAAATGGACTCTTTCTTTTTTCTTCATCTTTTTTTTCTTTTTTTCTTAGTTATGAGACAGTTACTTTTTGTTCTTATAATTCTATCATCAGTGGTACAGAAATCTGAATGAAAACTAAGGGACATCTTTATTTTTCAGAGTTGTCTCATGGCTTCCTGCATTATGAAAAACCAACCAATACTAAAAGCATGCTTTATAAAATACAATATTGAGTTAAATGTATGAAAATAAAAACATGCTTGCATGCTGTCAAGTTAGAGCAATACTATATTACTAATAGTTTGACTTTTTAATTTTATATTAAGCTTGTCATATGTTATATTAACTGGTTATACATATGATTAATATGCAAAAGCGAAGCATTGATAACAGACCACATTCACCACATAAGGACAGTGGAAATGATATTTATAATACTTCTCAACTGAAAAATCAAGGAATGAGCTGAATGGTAAGAACTCAGTCAGCTTAAGTGACTGGGTTATAGCATATCACATGCAGATGTAGGAGCCAGAAAGCTTGCTTTCCCTTATTCCCACTCTTCAAACCCTTAAGCCATGTATAGTCAGCATTTTCACAGCTACAACCTAAAAACTGACCATACAACTTAGAGGAAGGAAGATTTATTTATTCACAGTTTTCCTGGAAGATCCCGGGGTTCAACAGGAAACCACTGAGGCCGGGGATAGTGGATCTCAGGGCATGGCAGCAGGAAGCGGAGTACAAGCTCATGTCTTGGAGACCGGGAGCAAAAGAGCAAGCCAGGGGAGGAGGAACAAGGCATAATCCCCAAGGCTGCAGTCCCAGAGACTCACCTTCTCTAGCCACACCCTGCCAACCTGGGCACCACCCAGAGAAATCCATTACAATGGATTTACCCACCGCTGAGATTACAACCAAGCCCCACCTCCAACATTACCACCTGGTTTCTGTGAGGGCTGGAGAGCACCCCAAATCCAAACCATTACAAAACATAATATTAAAGTGAGGGCCTTAGGTAAAACATCGTAATGGTTTAACCTAGAATTTCTAGGAATGTCATTCATTCAGCAAACATTCTGAGAAACTGTGTTCTAGACACTTATGTGACAAAGATAGCTGGATGATTGGAACTTGGTCCTTGCTTCTACTAGAAATACACCTGTAGCTCCAAAGCACTGAGATGAGGGCTAAGAGGAGCCTGGAGAACTGGGAGGGGGAGGTTTTTGTGTGGATTCAGGGAAGGGGACTGAAGGTTGAATTATGACAGGGCAGTGTGATGAAGAGGAAAAGGTAGATTCAAGAGCTAGTTAGGAAATTGAGCCAAAGGGACTGGTAGACTTAAATGAATATGGGAGGTTAAAAAAAAATGACAGGTCAGACATAGCCCTGGACACTCCTGGTCTATGGGAGTGGGCCACGCCCAAACAGGGATGTAGTTCACTGGAATAGGAGTGAGTTTAAGGGTAATATGATAATGAGTTCGGAGCTGGACATGTTGAGTTTTAGGTGGCTACAAGATCCCCCAGGAGCAGGCATCTTGGATGTAGTGGAAAACATGACACGGGAGCTGGATGAGAGAGGGAGACCCGGAAATGAAGACTGCCATTGTCAGGAAGAGGAGCAGATGAAAAGGAACATGGAAGCTGTATCACATGGGGCGGGGGAGGACCAAGGATAAAATCTTGGGGGACAGACAGAGCAAGAGGAATGGCCAACAAATTTGACAACAGTCCAGGAGGTATGAAGCAAAGCTGGAAGCCAAGACAGGGGAAACCGCAAGGAGGAGTTTTCCCAAAACTTGTCATGGCACATAGGAGATTCTCAATAAATATGGAGGGTAACTACTGAGTTTACATCTGACTTTAAAGAAAATCTTTATAATTGAGTTAATTTATATTACAGAGATTATGACTGTTGACTTTGGAGCCAGAGAGAAGTGAGCTGGAGCCCAGCTCTGCCACTTTGCAATGGGATGGTCTTGGACAAGCCAGGCTCCAAACAAAGCTATTGTGCACCTTACTAATTGATCATCAGAGGGAGACGGCTAAATGCACTCTGGGATAACCATGCAAAGCAGTTAGAAAGAATGAGGATGCTCTTTATAAACTGTCATGGAAAAAATTGTCTGAATGATACTGAGGAGTTTCCAGAACCGAGCCATCCACAAAATCGCTCTTCAACTCTACAAGTATAATGATCTATATGTAGCTGGGCGTGGTGGCGCATGCCTGTAATCCCAGAACTTGGGAGGCTGAGACAGGAGGATCACAGGTTCAGCAACTTAGCAAGACTCTCCGCAACTTAGTGAGACTCTGCTTCAAAACAAAAAACAAAAAGAAAATATTTTTAAGGGCTGAGGGTATAGCTTGGAGGTAGAATGTCCCTGGGTTCAACCCCCAGTACCAAAAAAAAAAAAAAAAAGAAAGAAAAAAAAATCTGCAAGTCTGCAGAAAGCTCTGGAAGGACATATACCAATAGAGTAACAGCAGTTATTCAGGAGAGGGAACTGACAGAGAGTGATAGTCATGCGGGTTTTGAGTTCTTTCGGCAAGGTTAAATTTTAATTTTTATGATAAATATATTCACTATTATATAATTACAAATTGATACATTTAAAACTGTATTAAAGTATTACCTACCTTCTAATGTTATGACAAAGGCTGAAATGAGGCCATGACTATAAAACTCATTGCCTGGCACAAAAGATGTTCCTGTTACATGACTATCTCCATGTACCTCGCAAGGACTCCTGTAAAGGCAAATTAACCCTCTGTTCTGAGCACCCGCTCTTTATTTAAGCTAGAGGGGCTTCTCCATAAGGTAGGTATAAAACATGACACTGGGCTAGATGGTTAACCTCTCTGTGCCTTAGCTCCCTTGTGTACCAATGGGAGTAATAATATAACCTATTTTATAGGGTTGTTAGGAAAATTAAATGCATGAATACATGTAAAGCCCTTGGAACAGTGCTTAGTTGAATATTAACTATTAATATCACCATCATCATCCTTATATTTTAGCCCAATGTTCAAAAAGATATTACCTAACCAAGTTCTCATAGCTAGTAAATGTCTGACCTAAAATTTAATGAAAATCTCTATAAGTTTTTTGCATTGTACATACAGTGGTACGTACACACACACACACACACACACACACACACACACACACACAGGGGAATATGCAATAAAACTGAGGAGAAAACAAAATATGGGCCAGACTGGGGGAGGAGGGCTGAGGAGTTATTGTTTAGGGATAGAGTTTCAGTTTGGGGTGATGAAAAATTCTGAAGATGGACAGAGATGATGGCTGTACCAAAGTGTGAGTGCACTTGCTGCCACTGAGTTGCACATTTGAAGTGCTAAATCTTATTATATATATATATATATATATATATATATATATACATATATATATATATATATGTATATATATATATATATATATATATATATATATGCCATAATTTAAATTTAGGAAAAAATATGTTTGGAAAATTGAAATGGGATAAATTTGCCTTAAGACTGCCAACCTAGAAACTGGAAAGTCAGAGTGGCCTATGGCTGGGGCTCTCAGCCTCTAGTCTGGATTCCTGCCGTCTCCCCAGTTCCCCCCTCAGTCCTTCAGTGCCTTGCATTATACATGCAGTGGTACGAATACACACACACACACACACACACACACACACACACACACACACACGGGGATTTAATATGCAATAAAACTTAGGAGAAAACAAAATATGGGCCAACAGCCTCCCATCCCCTAGGCCTTCTTTTGTCTGGATCTCCCTGGCCCAGTGGAGCAGGGTTGAGGCTGGCTGCAGCTGTCCCTGGTCCTGCCTCCAGAATCTGGACCGCACTCCCTCCTCCAGCCCCTCCTGGCCCTATCAGTCAGTCCTAACTCGGGTGCTTCCTGGTCTCTGAAGGCCTGAGTGGTGCCCGCATCTCACATGCCCTGCCGGCTCCATCGGAGTCCCAGCCAGTGAGCCGCAGGCTGAATCAGTATGCAGACTGCATTCTGCTTAGCTCACCACAGAAAGGGTACATTTCAGTGAAGGGCTCAGATTTGTTTTTTGTACTTTGTCTTTGGTTTTGGTTTTGGGGTTTTGTTTTGTTTATGCTGGAAGATGAACAATGAAATATTAATTAATGTTAAGACTGTTCTTCTGAGCTACACAAAGTGATACTTGCCATCCTGACTGTGGGCACATCTAGTGACCTTTGTTCTAAAGCCTGACAATGTGGATGCTCCCTGCTGGACCCTGCCCCAGAGGAATTAGGTGCTTATTTAGAGATTTCTTTGACATTATTCACCTATAAAGTGACTCACCCATCAGTCATTACCCTATGGGAACATCTGGTAAGCCTTCTTCAGTTCCGGAGCTCATTCAGAAATGGGCTTTGCAGGGAGGCTGTCCCTTGTCATCAGTGTTGGTGACATCACAGGTGTCCAGCCTGGGAGATGTCTGTGCTGTGAGAGCCCTTTACAGAGGCCTCCCAACCTTGCTTCAGCTGCACTGCAGGTCAAGTCAACACCCCAGAGCCCTGCGATTTGTCCTGCACCATGACAATGAGAGGGCACTCTACCCTGATTCGTTTATCTGTCAGCATTTGCTTTGTGCTTGGCATTGGAGATAAATGTTCCTACACTCAAGGAGCTTCCAGATCAGTGGGGGGGGGCAGATATCACTTAATAAACACGAATGACAGATTACATGTATCACTATAATATTATGACTTCAATTCCATATTTATAGCAGCACAATTCACAATAATCAAAGTCTGGATCCACCCTAGATATCCATCAATAGATGAATATGTTATAGAATTTTACTCAGCCATAAATAAAGACAAAAATATGTAATTTGCAGGAAAATGGATGGAACTAGAGAATACTATGCTAAGTTAGATCAGCCAGTCACAGAAAGTGAAGGGTCATGTTTTCTTTCATATGTGGAAGCTAGGGAGTAATCAGGGTACTCCAAATAAAGGAGGAGAAACCCTAGTGGAGTGACAGAGGGAGCCTAGGGGAGGGCGGTGGGGGAGAGGGAGATTTGATGAAGGAAACACTTCAAATGATGTTATGTATGTATAACAAATGATCAATGCCAGCTCAATACCACGTGCAAGGAAGGACAGGGATTAAGGGGGGGATCCAGGAGGAAGCTCACCAAGTCTGTGTGCATGTTTATCCCCATCGCTCTGAACTTCATATGATGTGAGATTACAGTGCACCAATAAAAGCATATTTAAAAAAAAAAAAAAAAACAGATTCCTTCCTAAAAAGGAAAGTACCAGGTACTATGAGACAACACAAGGAGACACTGGGGGCAGAAAATGGCACCTAATTGTCTTTAATTTGGTGGCAGTGGGGAGGAAGCCTCTCTATTGATGTAGCCTCCTCAAAGGGGAGCCCTGGAGAGCAGCCATTCCCATCCCGCCCTCCAAAAGATGAGGCTGCCTGTCTCCTCTGGCCCCGGTGCTCGCAGACACACAAAGGCACAAACATGTCCACACATGTCCACACATACTCAGCACACAGACACACACAGATTCCACTGACACTGACACACACACCTGGGCACATATATACAGGGACACATGCACACACAGATACACAGACGACACCTGTGGAGACACACACACAGACCCACGTACACACACACACACACACACACACACACACATGCACAGATACTCACGGGCACACACGTGCACACTCAGACACATACATGCATACATCCCTCTGTGATGTATACAAGTCTGCTCCTGAGAGGCCACCTTAGTGCCTTTTCACCCCAGGGCACCCACACAGAAGTAGCGGAGGGCATGTGGAGAAGTCACGCCCATGGCACCCAGCACAGGGCTTCCCTGGTGGCTTTGCAATGACTCCCGCTGGAGGCGATTCCGGCCCTGGGTGCTGAGGCCAGCACTCCGCCCTGCTGAGTATGTGACATCTGCACATTCCAGTTTCCAAGCATCAAACTCTTCCCTGAAATGTCAGCACAAATGAGTCCCTTAGACACAGAAGCATCTTGCTAGTTCTAAAGCCTTGACACACATTTACATATTCCCATTGGAGAGGGGGAAATCTTTGTAAATGCGGAGGTCAGTAGAGTTTGGTTTGGCTGGAATCTTAAATTATTTTTAGCCTAAGAGGGCTTTAAACACACACATGTGCGCACACATGCGCACATGCACATATGCACAGAGGACTTTTTTTTTAAACTAGGGAAGCCTCTGCATAATCAGTGATCTCATGCTTTAAAATTGGAAAATTACATGGCAATATATTTAAATGCTGTGCATAAAACACCGTCATCCTCCTTCTGAGCCTCAGATCATTGGCTCCCAGGTTCCCAGACCAGCGTGGAATTGGTTTACTTCTGGGGCTCTGTTGGTTCTCACCAGCTCCTCATTCTGAAAGCAGTCCTCAAATCTCAGATCTAAGAGAGACATGCAGAGAGCCGTCTGGCTTCTCTTCGGAGTCAATGGGGGAAGCCCAGGGACACCCTGGGTTCTGTGCATTGCGTTTCCTCTCCTCCTCTTCCACAAAAAGAGATGGGGATAGAGACGTAATGAAGGTAACAGTTTAAATAAAGCCACGTACATATATGAAATTATCAAGACCATCTCAATAATATGCATGGGGAAAGGGAGGGCGTGGTGTCAGACCTGGGGGGAGGACACCAACTATTGTGTGCATGTATGTTCCTATCACTGTATACCTCATATGATGTATAAATACAATGCACCAATAAAAGTATTTAGAAAATGAAGAATACAATCCCGAGAGAACGGCCTTCGTAACAACTGACCCTGAACACAGCGGGTTCCACTGAGCTGCTCCCTGTGGAGTGGGCCTGGCACACTTCACAAGGCTTGCCGGGAAAGCCGATAGAAGGCTGACAGATCAAAAGCAAGTCGTGCCAGCTCTCCTCTTAGGAAACAGTTAGACGGGTGTCTGACTGCTGACACCTCAGTTCTTTTCATAGTAGGTCTGAAAATAGCTCAGAATTCTTTAAATGTCTGGCGATGTAGGCGATGAAAAGAGTTTTGAGTGCAAAAAAAAACCTCCCCAAGAACCCCAATTCTGTTCCTACCGTGTTCCCCAGTCGGCCTGCTCAAGCTACATTCCTAGATGCCCTGGAACTGCTGGAAAGCCACATGTCTGCTCGGGAGACCGTTCATCTGGATTCAGAACTGGCCATCTGTGGAGGGGTAATGAGCCCATTCATCCAACATTCGGATCACCAGGCCCTGCGTGCTGTCAACTTTGTGTGTCTCTTGCTACAGGTCTCTTGTGTCCCTGTGACCTCCTCCCTGTTTCCCCCATTGAAAGGCAACTCCATTCTAAATGGGCCCTTTTCTCTATCTTAGATGCTTAATGGGCCCAAGTGGATTTTCCACTTTCTCATCTGGGCCCTTTTGTCTCCATGGTTGTATTTAACAGCAGTAGTAGCCAAAGAAGTCACCAGTAGGTCTAAGATGCTGGAAGAGGGAAGACGAGCCAGGGCAAGAGTGGGGGTGCAGAAAAGGAAGGATCAGGTGAATGGCCTTGGACAGAAATCTGCTGGAAGTAAGGAGGACTGAAGTGAGGCGAGAGCCTTTAGAAGGGATACGATGGGACTGACGCGAGACAGTGCTGTGACGAAAGCATGGGTAACACCTGCGGTCCAGCTGGGTGCAAGAATGAGGTAGACCAGTGGACGGTAAGCAGTACCCCCAGACAGTGTTTTTCCACAGACGCTCTGAAGACTACCTGCTTCAAAATCACCGGGTCCTGGTGAGGTGGACCATGCCTGTAATCCCAGCTATACAGGAAGCTGGGGTAAGAGAATCACAAGTTCAAGGCCAGCCTAAGCAACATAGCGAGACGCTGTCTCAAAATAAAAATCACCTGGGAGTACGAGGTGTAACTCAGTGGTTGAGTGTTTGCCTAGAATACATGAGGCCCTGGGTTGGATCCCTAGCATTCATTAATTAAATTAATAATAATAGTAATAATAATAATAATAATAAATAAAATATCCTGGGAGGTTTTTAACTGCAGACCTGGTCCCGCCTCAAGAGTCTATTTTGTAAACGGGTGATGCCCAAAGATTTACTTTGCTAAAAGCTCCTTATATGAGCCGGGAGTGGTGGTGCATGCTTGTAATCCCAGCATTTGGGAAGCTGAGACCAGAGGATCCATGTTCGCAGCCAGCCTCAGCTACCTAGTGAGGCACTCCGCAACTTAGTGAGACCATGTTTCAAAATAAAGAATAAAAAATAGGGCTGGGGGTATAGCTCAATGCCCCTGAGTTCAAAAAAAAAAAAAAAAGCTCCGCTTGTATTCCTTAAATCCAGTATGGTACTTGTCAAATAGTCAGCTGTCTTAGGAAACAGGAGTGTCTGACTGCCGACACTTTGATTCTTTTCATACTAGGTCTGAAAACAGCTCAGAATTCTTTAAATGTCTGGAGATGTAGGCAAAGGAAGGGTTTTGAGTGCAAAAAACCTCCCCAAGAATCCCAGTTCTGTTCCTACCACATGAATGCGTGCATCGGTGTGCTCAGTACACATTTCTGGATGCCCAGGGACTGCTGTACAGCCTCACGTCTCCTGGGAGACTGCTAGTGATTGCTATGATGAGCGACTGATAGACACATGCAGAGGAGTTCGAGAGGACTGAAATTTCACCCTGTGTGGCTGGGAGCACTGTGGTCCCTTTAATAGAAATGAGGACGAAGTCAGGAAGAAGTCTGGGGTGACTGCAGTAAGTTCAACTTAAGACATGGCAACTTCCAAATGCACATGAGTAACTGGGGACCCAGGAGACAGGTGGGGTCAGGTGGGGTACATGGAGTCATTTGCATACTAGCTGTAGCCTGCCATGCACAGACTGGGGGGTGAGGAGTATGTCATGAAAAAAGGAGGAGAATGGAGAAGTAGCAGAGTTGGCAACACGCAGTGTCCAAAAACCAGTGAGAAAGTCAGGCATGGTGGTGCAGGCCTGTAATCCCAATACTTGGGAGGCTGAGACAAGAGATCCCAGGTTTGAGGTCAGCCTCAGCAACTTAGTGAGATGCTGTTTTCAAATTAAAAATAAATAAATAAATAAAAAGGTTAGGGGTATAGCTCAGAAGTAAAATGCCCCTAGGTTCAATTTCCACTACACACACACACACACACACACACACACACACACACACACACACACAGAAACAAACTAAACAAACAAACAAACAAAAAAAAAACAACAGAGGATAGATGCCAAGAACTTAGAGATTCATCTATGGGGTCATAGAATTTGAGGAGCTTGGGAACTACAAAAAGGCCACCAAAGTTAACTATTAGGAAAGCTCTGAGCGTGGCGAGCAGGTTCCCAGGAGAGGCGGGAACAGAAGCTGACTGTGGAGATGAAATGGGGAAACAGATGGAGCGGAGATGGCCATGCTAGCACTTCCCAGAGCAAGGAGAGAGTCAGGCTGTGGGGCTCTCTCGCCCCTTAGATCGGCCCCGGCCAGTCTTCCGCAGGGCCGCCTTGCCTTGCCTGTGCGTCTTTGAACATCTCCTGCTCCGGTGGCCTCAGCCTCCATCACTAAGCTGCTGACTCCCACCAAGCCTCCCTCTGCCCACCACGTACCCCATATTTGTGTCCCAGGGGCACTCAGCTGAAAAGCTCCATGTTGAGGAGTGACTTCAGTGTTCCGTCTCTCTTGGCAGGACCGTCTACTCAGCCTCCAACCTGAACACAAGCCCAGATGCCGTCCCCATACCTTGTCCTGAGATAGCCCACCGAGCTGACCTCCAGGTCCACTGCCTGCCCCTTCCTCCCACCCCACCCCTCAGCCTCAGCCTGCACTTAGCCATGGCCTCCACTAGGCCTGGGCCTCTCCCACACTTCCAAGCTGCCTCTACTCTCATTCTGATGCCACAGATATAGTCAGGATGTCCCACTCCTGTGACCAAAGAATGCAGCCCAAACTCTCTGGAGGGCTTTTCCCTGACTTCTCCGAGGCCATCTCGACTTTCATGCCTCACACAGGCTGGAGGCTTCCCCTCCCTGGCTCCACTCGGCAGGCCCCCGCTCATGGAGGAAAAGTCCTCCTCCATCTCTGTCTGTGACTCCCACCAGCACCCTCTGTCTGGCCAACACCTGGTCCTCTTCCTGTCCACGTCCCACAAGCACTGTCTTTACCACGAGACGTTTACTCCTCCCTCCTGGGTCCTCGTTGCCCTCTTCATCCACAATGCACCCGGTCTCCTCCTCAGTCTCTCTCCCACCAGACAGCAGAAGTCTCATTGAGGGGGAAGGGACTCCAGGAGGCCACCGAGGTGCAGGCAGGGGGCCGGGAACATCCTCTACTCACTGGAAACAGCAAATTCACAGGAAAGCCTAAAACAGCTTCACTAAACATTGCTTCTCTTAGTCTCCTTGATTTATTCTCTCTCCTCGGGCCCTTCTCTCCTCTCCACTCTCTCCTGTATTTTCTGGATCCTTTCCTCTTTTTTCTGGTTCTCACCCACCTGCTTTCCTTCTGTAAGAACTCACACCTGCTCGAGGACACCTGGCCTCCCTCTCCCCCAGCCTCCTCCTCCCCAAAGCCAGGTCTCTGAGGCTAGCCTTCATCCATGTCTACCTTCTTCCAAAGGCATCTGTTTGTCAGCTGCTCACCTAGTCACCTGCGGGGAGAATCTGGCCAGGATGACGGGGGCACTGATAAATGAGGTCACAGAAGAAGGAAAACACTGCACTTTTCATATTTGCAGTATCAATGGGACATGACACCCATGTCAGGTCCTTGGGGAGAAATGCCAAGTAGAAGTGTGGTAAGTTCTTCCTTCAATAAGAAGTGTCTGTTTTATTTGCCCTTTTTTGGGGGGGTGGTACTGGGGAGGATTGAACCCAGGGTCATTCTTTCTACCTCCAAGCTACACCACCAGCCCTTTTTACTTTTCATTTTGGAACAAGGTCTTGCTAAGTTGCCGAGGCCAGTCTTGAATCTGCCATCCTCCTGTTTCTGCCTCCTAAATACTGGGATTACAGGCATGCACTACCATACCTGGATTTGCCTTCTAAGTACTGTCCTTTCTCAGCCTTGGCTAAGGCAGAAGACGCCCGCAGATTTTGCCACTTCACAGCTTCACAGTGTGAATTGAATGTGGGGTGAGGAGATTCATCCACTGTCTCCACGGAGGGCCCCAGCTGCAGCCCAGTAAACTCATGGGAACAGGGATAGGGGACCAGCCAGGCATCACAAAGGGAACCAACAGAAACAAGCAGTTAGCCCTAAAGCCAAAGCCAAATGAGATCAGTGTGATTTTCCTTTCTGCCTAATGATTTTTAATAGCAGGAATTTGGATTATGTGTAAATAAGTGTAAATAATTTAAAGCCCAAAGGAGATGATCGCTGATGATTTTTAAACTCTATTCACTTGGAACAGACACTAGCCCAAGCATTTCTCTGGTGCTGTTGTCCCTGAAACTTCTTCTATTGTGGCTGCCTGCTGAAGAGAAAAAAAAATGAAGCCAAATAGAAAGATGTTTGTAAGCAGTTCCTCTGCCTCTGCTTAAAAATAAATTAGGGATAGTGGGACCAGCTCGCTGCTATAATGAGGGCATAATGAAGCTTGCAGAAATTCTGTTTTGACATTGAGGTGAACAACTGGGCAGGGCCTTAAGGATTATCTAATCCAACCTCCTCATTCTGCAGCGGTGGAAAGTAAGGCTCAGAGAAGCTAGGAGTTGAAGGCAGAATGGAGCCGAGGCCGGTTAGCCCAGTGCCATTCCTCCTGATCCCCCCCCGCCCCGCCACCGCAGCCTTCAATAGGGCTCGGACCCCGAGTGCAGGAGAAACAAGGCTAAGGGCTGGCTCCAGAAATCCCCCAGCCATAGTCACACTCACCTAGCCAGGACACTCAGGGTGACCCAGTACCCAATTTCCTAGCAGGGAGCTACTCCAGCAGCAGGGAGAGTAGCCAGGGACATGGCAGTTCTGGCATGGCAAGCCATCAGAGGTGCTGAGCAGGAACATCCTACAGCGCCTCTGGTTCCAAGAACACAGGACCATTCCTTCCATCAAGCACACTAGTGACTCTAGATCCTAGCCCAAAAAAAAGTGTGTGTTTGGGGGGACCCCACCTTGATCAGCCTGCAAAGTGGAAACAACCTTTCCTCCCTAACCGTTGCTCAAGCAGCCTGGGCTTACTCAGGAAACACGGTCCTCGATTTTGAATGTCCTTGTGTTTGCCACTCCATATGTAACTGAAGAGTCTCAAGGAAGTGTTAATGATTATTTGCTATTTAATCTGTATACTTTGTGAGGCTGGAGTCCTGCCATGCCGTTCATTCCCAAGTCGAGGCACGGAGATTAAAGTGCAGCCATCAGACATAACGGTTCAGCAGAGCCCACCTTGATGCTTGCACGGTAGTGTGTTAATGAACGTTAAAACTGACATCGCAAATACACCGTTCTCAATGTTTGAAATTACAACTCTGTAATAAATCATGCTGTTGAAACATACAAGAAATACCAGTTAAGCCTTCAGTGGATACCACACAGCCCGTACAGATCGGTGCTATCCCAAAGTGCATAACAAATCATTTGCTTTGAAATGAGGCAGAAATTAGCAGGTGGTTCAATTGTTTAAGTGCTAAGATAAGTAGAAATAACAAATCCAAATATTAAATACCAATTACTACCCGAGGAGCTACAAGTCAGCTCAGTATTACAGCATGCCCCTCCTCTATTGCAAACCTGGAAAATGTGGGGGGTTAGTGGAAAACCAATGTGCATTCTTGCAAGAAACATGCATCACTTTCCAACTCGACCCCTTCAAAATGCTCATGCCCTCGGTGTAGGGAAATCCTGGCCCTTTTGCCTCCCAGTGGCATTAGAAAGAGCCATCTTTAAACATTGGGAGTGAAGCTATTCTCAAACCCACAGCTGGAAATGAGTGGTCTGGTTTCTACTGAGGTTCACAGGTCAGTCTGATAGCTTGGTGGCCAAAGATATCACTTTCTGCAGGGCATGAAATTAACTCAACCCTCCCTGATTAGCTTCAGGGGCTAGGGGAGATGGCTGCATGAGGTGTTATCTAGCAACGCCAATCTAAGGCCTTCACACCTCAGTGGGACTTTGGAAAAGGGGAAGGTTCCCTGGGTCACAGTTCAGTCTCCATCTATTGTGGGAATTCTCAACAGTGTTTAAGCAAGCTGGGTTGGTCTCTCTACCAGTTATCTGAAACCACCACTTGGAGAACTCAATGCTATTGGGACATCTTCATGCACAGAAGTGACTGAAGGTATCAATGGGCAAAGGAATATTTTTTACAAGTGTAGATATATATACAAGAGATGTTAAAAAGACAATCTCTAAAGCACTTTGGGATTCCCCCAATGAAAGGCACCAGATAAAAGCAAGTCATTACCAAAAAGAAATGTCAAGTTTTCCAGCTTTCACATCTGCAAAGGTAACCATGAGGGGTACCTCTTTTTTTGGTGGTAAACCTGCGTGTTTAGCAAAATCCTCCTGAGAGTGACTGAGTTATCCTACCTCCTTCCCTGTTTCCACTTTGCACAAGCTTCATGGTCAGTGATCATGGATACCATGCTCAGTGACCCAGTGCCATCAGCCTTGGCAAACTGAACAGTCCTCACGAGTTTGAACCATTACCTGCCTTCAGTGCAGCTGCAATGATTTTGCAAATGTTCTGCCCTCCAGGGCTGGAAACATCAGCAAAAGCCAAGAGTTCCATGTGCAAACTCTGAAAAATAACTCTGCTTTTCCAACTCACTGGTCAGTGGCTTTTAAGTCAGCTAGCCTTTCCTGATGCTTCTGAGAAACAGACATAAACACATCTGCAGGTAGGCATGAGGAAGTGGCCATTTCTCTGCCCACCCCCCTACACATGAGGCTGCAGTCTAATGGAAGGATTTGAACTGGACACCCAAGGGCTTAAGTAGCCATTGTATACATCCAACAAATTGCCCGCACTGCAGTAGCCATGGCAACTACAAGTACACAAAGACCTCTGAGAAGATCCTCTCCACACCCCCATGAGGGATGGATTATCCTCAATCACAACTAAAACACAAATGGACCTCTTATAGGGAGGCCCAAGCTTTGGATAAGAAGCCCATCTAACTTCAAGCTTAGGTCCCTGGATTCTACAGTCTTACCAAAGACTGACTAATAATAAAAGCCACCTGGAAAACCATCAGATTACTTAGAAGATGATGGAAGAATTATTTTACAAAGGGGCCCAGGTCCCCCTTCACAATGTTCTGTGATAGTTAACTGAAGATGAGGAGTCAAAGCATTTTGGAGAAGGAAACAGTGGTCTCTCTTCAACACAAGCTTAGCAGTTTAAAGATCTTTTAAGTAGCCTTAAGTTTTTCAATAAGTTTACAATCATTTGTGACATTTTATGAAGTAATGATGTTTGGCCTTACAACTCTTTCCTTTCTCCTGACCTCTACCCCCTCCCCCAATAAATGGCAACTGGAATGGAAGTAAAAACGATAGTGTTTCCATCCTGGGTCAGTCATGCTTCCTTCATGCACGTCTATATGTTGAGTATCTATATTACCAGGTTCCCAAGTCATAGCAGGAACTCTAGGGCAATCCTAACATCAAATACAACGTACTGTACCCTAGAAGCAAAGTTATCTGAGCAAAATCCTCTTGGAAATAAAAGGTCCCTCATTTTGTGAGCTTTTGGAGCAGGCAACAATAGTATTTCAGCTACTGCCTTACTAGCAACCTAACAATGCCCACCTCCGGGAAACATCACAACAAAGAATCTCTTCTAGGTTGAGAAAGACAACACGACCTTATTCTTAACTATCTTAAAAAATAAGTATTTCAAAAACATGCTAGTATCTAAGACACAGCAAACTTTGGTCAAATGGCTTAGACCAGGAACCTCAGCCAGAAATAAATGTCTATCCGACCACCCTAGGCAGGTGGAGGCCTGGCTGTGAGTGGAAGGGCTTAGCCAGCACCAACTCAGCTTTAGGCATCCTAGGGTTTGGTCTCTGTTTAGCTGAAGTCCCTGCCCCTAATGCATCTGGTTTGGGGGAAAGAAAGAACAACAACAGCAACTTCAGTTTTCACTACAACTAATGGAGTAACATTCTCTAAAGAGTGACATTTATGAGAGGAACATCGGTGTCCAATTTTCTAAAAGTGCATGGTGCACCCATGAAAGCCACAGAGCTACAGATCATCTAGAAAAACGACTCACAGGCTTGTATCGGTCATGTGCGCTTCACTTTGCATTCTCCTTGATTTGGTATTGAAACTAAACGAGAGCAGTGGATAAAGAACTGAGACTTTTTGTCTTCACGTGACTGTGAGCAAAATCTCACAATATCCTTGCTGACCTCATAGACAGATGCACTTCACACTGGACAGACCGGTGGGGTCTTTTTGTACAGAACTCACATGGCAACCTCAGAAACAGGAGCACAAATGACTCACAGATAGTAACTGGGCACAAGCACTGGAATAGTGTACACAGAAGACAGAGAAATTGGCATTCTGGGTATTCATCTGGCAGAAAGATGAACATTTTATGCCCATGATGCAAAGACCAGTGAGTGTCATTTTGCTGAAAGGTGCAAGGTGTGGCGCCAGACACACCACCCTCTAAACATGATTCTAAATACTCTAAAAGCAACCTGGGGCTCAGATCCCATGCTTCTCTCCCCTCTGGGCTTGGGCAGACTCCTTATGCCATAACCCTAAGGATGCCAGGTCTGTGCCAGAGGCACAAGAGGCAGCTCAGCAATGTGGGCTTGAGGATAAGTAATCCCCAATTCCCCCAGCTAATGTAGGGAATCATTTAAACTTAGTTCACTTGGTGAGCTCCTGCTCATGTTCGTCAGGCTTGCCATGAGGGATTTAACTTTATGGGCATAGTAGTCCCTTAAATTGACCGAGGGGACCTCCTTTATTCCATCTCCAAAGTCACAGCTGCGCATGGCACTCTCAAGTTGCTTTTGGCGGCGATAAAAGTGGGAGAACTTATTGAAGATCAAGGTGATGGGCAGGACCACCACGAGGATGCCTGCCAAGATGCAGGCAGAGGCAGTCAGCTTCCCTGCCGTGGTCCCTGGAACCACATCCCCGTATCCCACAGTGGTCATGCTGACGGTGGCCCACCACCAGCAGGCAGGGATGGTGGCCAGGCCCTCGTTCTCCTCCTTTTCGATGGTGTAGGCCACCACAGAGAAGATGGAAATCCCTACGGAGAGGTAGAGCAAGAGCAGCCCTACCTCTTTGTAGCTGTATTTCAAGGTGGCCCCCAGGGAGCGGAGGCCAGTGGAGTGTCTGGCCAGCTTTAAGATGCGGAAGATCCGCATCAGCCTCAGGACCTGGGCCACCCTGCCCAGGTTGGCCAAGGTAGGTGTGCTCTCCACCACCAGGTTCACCACCAGAGTGATGTAAAAGGGGACAATGGACATGAGGTCGATAAGGTTTAGGGCATTCTTGAAGAACTTGAGGAAGTCAGGGGCCACGGCAAATCTGGCCACCAGCTCAAATGTGAACCAGGCGATGCCGAAGTGTTCCACGATTTCAAACCTGGGGTCCTCTCCAGGGTTGCCCTGGCCGTCAGGGATTTGGAAGTCCGGCAGGCTATTGAGGCACATGGTGATGATGGATCCCAACACCACCAGGATGGACAGGATGCTGAAGACTCTGCTCAGTATCGAGTAGCCAGGGTTGTCCAGCGCCAGCCACAGCTGCCTGCGGAAGTTGCCCAGGGGCTGTCCGTCAAACTTGGAGGCGTCGTTGTAGAAGGCCAGGATCTCATCGAAGGAGGACGTGGTGCTCTCCTGGTCGCTCTGCTCATCCCATTTCTCCTGCTCGGGCTCCACTTTGCGGCCGTGATAGCTGTAGCTGCAGCAGGAGTCGATGAAGAACTCGTTGATGCCCCAGTACTCGATCTCCTGGCTGAAGGAGAAGACGCACAGCTCGGCCATGACGTGCAGCTTGCCGGTGTGGTAGAAGTGCAGCACGTAGGGGAAGAGCTCGGGGTTGCGGTCGAAGTAGAACTCCCGCTGGACATCGTCGTAGTCGTCGCAGAGCTCCAGAATGGCCTCGCGCGAGTGGCAGAGCAGCAGGCGGCCCAGGCGCGTCTCGGGGAAGCGCAGCAGCGTGTGCGAGCGCAGCCGTCTCTTGAAGCCGCCCACGTTGATGCGGATCTCTCCATCCTCGACGTTGGCCTCCGACACGTCCCACAGGCTCTGGCCCGTCATGCTGGAGATGCCCAACCGCCCGCGCCGCGCGGGGGCGCTACACCTGAAAGCCCAGGGAACCGCAACAGCGTGAGCGCCCTGCGCTCCCCCATCTCTTGGCCCCCACCAGTCTCTGGCGGGCCCAGGCCTCCGTAGGCGACTCTCTGGGTGCTGAAGGACACTAGGATGGGGGACGGTTCTGTGGGGGGTGGCCCCTTCCCAAGGAAAGGCAGGGTGTATGTTTCTGCTAGTACGGCAGCGCACTCACCTCCCCACCCCAGGGGTCCTGGCTATTGTTTGGTTTTGGGGTGCCAGGGTCGCTTCCCCACAGCTCCGAGAGCCCGAGGGGCTGCGTACTGACCTTGCCCGTGGGCCGGCGGAGTAGACGCCCCCGCCCGCGCGCCGCAGACAGGCGGGACCGGAGCTGAGATGCGCACTGGCAGGGCTGGGCCGAGAAAGGGGGCACGTAGATTTGGGAGGGGGCGGGGAAACGCACCGCTCCAGTCTGTAAATACGGGCCGGGGGAGAGGGGGACAGCCCGGAGTCCCCTGCGTCCAGCCTCCACCACTGGAGAGCCCCCTCGATCGCCCTCCGGGGGTTCCCCCGCCCTCCTGGCGCCGTGCCCCGGGGCCGCGTGCGCCGCGCCTTACCCAGCGGAGCTGCCTGGGCTCGCCCTGCGCGTTCTGGAAGCGCTTACCTGGGAGCACCGGCGCCCGCGGCCGAGGCCGGCGGGAAACTTCCCCGACCTGCTGGCGAGCATCGCGGCGGTCGCCGCTGCCGGCTGGTAGTGCGTGTGCGCGCGGGTGCGAGTGTGTGTGCGCCTGTGTGTGCGCCCGGCGGGCCGGCGGGCGGGGTCCACCGAGCGTCTCCTCCAGTCTCCGGCCCCGCACGCCGCCGCCGCCCGCAGTTGCGGGAGGCTCACAGGTGGCTGCGTGGCCCCGACACTCGTGGAGCTCCAGTCTCCGGATCCGCGCGCCCCTCACCCTCGGAGAGAGGCAGGAGCCCACGCCGCAGGCGCCCGCGGAGCTGGAGCGGGAGCCGAGCCGGTGCGCCTTGGCGCGGGCCCTGCGCTGGGGCGCGGCGCGGTGGTGCTGAACGGACAGCTCCGCGCGCCTCAGCCGGGGGCGCGGCCGCCGCCCCAGAATCTCAGATGCTGCAGCCGCCGCGGCTTCGCTACGTTCGCCAGCCTGGCGCGTCACTGAGACCCCCTTGCGCCCCAGCTTGGCGCGGGACTGGCACCTTTCCCTACTCCCCACACATCCTCCGGCGACAGCTGTTGTTGCCACCACTCCCAGGGCGCAGGCAGAGGGTTGCCTTCTGCGACCTTACCCTGCTGGATCTGGCGGGAGATTAACTAGGGAATGAGGGGCGGCTTGTGCGTGTACGGGCGGTGGGATGGGGTAGAACCAGAAATCTCCAGGTTTCCCTGTTTAGGGACCTGAAGAAAAGTTTCCCCCAGCCTGGGGGTGGCGTTGCTGGCGAAGGAAGGTGGAGGGGAGGAGGGGTTAGGAAAGCCTGAGGTTGAGCTCAGGGCCAGGTGGGGCAGGAGCGCCGGCCCCATCGGTGTGGAAGGGAGCCCTGGAATTCTGTTTGGGAACTCAGCGTGGGCACCTGGGTGTACAGACCGGGAGCTTGAAAGTGTGTGTGTGTGTGGTCTGAGGACAGTAGGAATTTTCATTGCCTCTGTGTATAGCATCGATAAGAATGGGTCCTCTGATGGGTGAGGGTATGCTGTGTGTCGGTGCAGGGGGGACCTGGGGAAGGCAGTGTGTGTCGTGGGTATAATGTGGTGTGCGAGGTGCGGTGTCTGTACAGCATAGATGTGCTCAGTGTCTGCAGCCTCGTCCCCAAGATGAGCTCCTGCTCTCTCAGGGTTGTTTTGAAGTCCCTCTTGCTGAGCTGAGTTGAGAAACAGACCTGTGATCCCTGGGAGCCCCTTCCCTTTGGTCTCTTAGCCCTTTGTGTGGCCCCCGTGTCGAAGACTGGAGCACTGTGGGGTGTGTGAGCTTAGCAGAGAGATTGGGGGTTTACTCAGAAGGCCTGAGTCAGCCTTTGCAGGGTGGCTCTGGATTCACTGTGGGAAGCACATGGCAATGTGCAACGCCGTCTAGCGGGAGAGGTGCTCTGTGTAGTAGATGCTCTGGGCCTCTCCAGAGGGCCTCAGAGAACCCTTGGACTGGCTTCATGGGGGTGGTAGGACCCAAGGTCCTGGATCCAAGTTGACCTATCCCTGTGCCAGTCACTTCACTCTGTGTGTGTGTGTGTGTGTGTGTGTGTGTGTGAGAGAGAGAGAGAGAGAGAGAGAGCGCACACAAGTGTGATCCCTGCTGAGAGGCTCCACCCCCATCTCCCATGCCCCTGAAGGCCTCTACAAGTGTGGGGCATCCAACAATGTGAGGGAAAGAGAATAGGGCCTGAGAGCCACATAATCCTCCTTTCTCTCTGCTTGATGTGAGGTGTGTGTGTGTGTGTGTGTGTGTGTGTGTGTGTGTGTGTGTGTCTGGGGGGGGAGTGCTGGTGTTGGGGTCCTTATCTCCATGCCTTTTTTGATCAGTCTGTTTGGTGTGTCTCACTTTATCTTCTGTCTAGGTCTGCTCGACCTATCATTTGAAGTCCGTGGCTCACCCACACCTGGCTGGGCTGTGCCTGCCCTTGCAGAGGGTGTGTGTTTGAGTGCATGTGTAATCAGGGGTTGCTGCTTTCACTCTTTCAGTTCCCTCCCACACCTTGGGGGAGGGTGGCTGTGAGGTTTCCCTGCTGCAGGTGCCCTCAGCAGGCAGCAGCACCTGAGGGGCGGCCTTCATGGTCCTGCCGCTCTCTCGAGCCCTTACCCTCATCCCCTCACTACCTTCTGGCCACTCCAAAGCTTACAGGCCCTTTCGGCTCACTTCCACATGTCTGTGTGGCTTCTGTGGCATGCCACCATTCCCAGCCACTTCCGTTCTTTCGGTCGTGGCTCCTGACTCTTCTAGTCCCTGCAAAAAACATCCTTTCCTGCTGTTCTGAGAGGGTCCCTTCTCCTGGAAGCACTTGGGTGTGGTGAGTGGGGTTTTCCTCCCTTTCCTGCTGTATTTTTCTGCCAGTTCCTTCTGTTCCTGGCTGGTTTTGTTCTTGCTTCCTTTGTGGTCGTGGGAGACTTTGCCCATGGGGAGAGAGCTTCTCTGCCTTCTGTCTCTGCATATCCCACACCCACAGCCACCCCACCCACAGACTGCTGGGGTGCCGACTGGCCTCTGGGCTCTCTGCCATCCCCCCTCTCTTTTAGGGGCCACTCCATGGCCCTCACAGCGCTGCTCCTGGCCCCCACTCCTGCCAACCCTCTCCACCTCCTACCTTTCCTTCCCCCCACTCCTTCCTTCCCCCTCCCCCTTGTCCCCTTCTATTCCCTAGCCACACTGCGGCCCCTTGTCCGGACCTGCCCTTGGTTAGCTCTTCCTGTGAGGCTGCAGTAAGGGACAAGCCCCCATGCCCACTTTTCCTGGAACATCAAAGTGAACTTGGAGCCCACGAGGAGAAGTCTAAGTTTGGGGCACATGAGTTATTTCTTGGAAAGGCTGAGGAAGAAGCTCTTGGGTCTGACAGATGCCTTTGCAGAGGGGTAAGTGTATGTGACAGGCAGAACCACTTGTTTATTTCCCAGTCACTGCATCGAAGAGAAATGGAGCTGCCTCCCTCCTATACCAGGGAAGCTGGCTTTGTTTATGGTTTATTTAGAGGTCTGAGCCCTGATCTTAAAATATAGCTTCCTGCTCCCAGCGGCGGTGGCGGCACATGTGAGGCTGGCCTGGGGAGATGGTGAGGGGGTGGAGGGAAAGGGATAGAGGCATCCTGGGAAGGAGGAGAAGGGGACTCCAGGCAGTGGCCAAGATCCTTGCACCTGGGTGACTGTTATCTCTGTCTCCCTTGCCAACGTGGATCTCAGCAGAGCCCACACATCTCAGACTCAGCTTTCCTCCCCTGACAGGCGAGGGGGGCTGCATCGGTGGCTTGGCTGAGGGATCTGAGCAGCTTGACCTACATTCCCCATTGCAGGGAGGAGCTGAGGCCTGTTCTTCCCTTGGGCTGTAATCACAGGGGGACCCGTGACCCTGATAGAGTGTACTGTCTACCTGTGCCCATCCTGCTGCCCACCAGCCACTCTCCCACCGCAGCCCGAGTGTCTTAAAAACATAACTGGAGCCAGGCACAGTGGTGCATGCCTGTAATCCCAGTACTTGGGAGGCTGAGACAGAAGGATTGTAGGTTCGAGGCCAGCATGCAGCAGCTTAGCAAGACCCTATTTCAAAAAATAATAATAATAATTAAAAGGGGTAGGGGTGTTTCTTGGAAGTAGAATGCCTCTGGGTTCAATTCCTAGTGCCAAAACAAAAACAAAACAAAAACATAACTGGGTCATGTTCTTCCCTCCTGAAAACCTTTCAGGAGCTTCCGTTGCACCAAGAAGGAAAGCCACTTGCTGACCACTGCCCCAAACGCCCTGTGGCCCATCCCTGCCCACCTCAGACTCCATCCCTGCCTCTTCTCTGTCCATTGTGCCTTAGCCACATGCCTCCTCTCCCCCCTGTGCAGGAACTTTGCACCTATTGTTCTCTCTGCTTGCCACTGAAGCTTCACAGGGCAGGCTTTGTCTTCCCACTCTTGGCTTTGTTTTTATTAATGTGCTTTTATTGGTGCATTATCATTTCACATCCTAATGTAAATCATGTTGACACTGATATACATGCACACAGCACTTGATGCCCCCCCCCGACCCCGCTGGCTTTGGTTTAACTATCATTTCCTCAGAAAGACCTGGCTGTCCAATCTAAACTGGACCCTTCAGTCACTTTCTATCATTGCCTTTACTGCACTTACATTAAATAGTAATTGAATGCATAATTAAATGATGAATAAGTGAGGTTCCAACTGCTCTGTTGAGTTATTCTGTGCCAGCCAGAGTCTTGGCCCCAACTCTTTTTACTGGTGGATCAAGAAGGATCCTGGAGGAGCAGGGTTGCTGTGTCTGGGGCTGTCATCTGGTGCCTCCCCAAGCTCTGGGGTCCTCTCCCCAGCAACCGATTGCATGTAGCAACCTAATGGATCTCATCCACTTACCCTGAGCATTCGAATCACCTGGGGATCTTTTAAAATAGCCAATACTTCTGACTGCCCTGAGTCTCACACCAGACCAGTGGAAATCGATGTTTTCTTAAAGGTGTCCATGTGATTCCAATGAGAAGCCAAGGTAGAGAGAGGCCAAGCGGACTGTTGCTGGGAGTGTGGACCCAGATCTTGCAGATGTCCATGAGCCTGCACCCAGCACCATGGACAGAGCATGGCTCAGCCTGGCAGATACCCCCCAACCCCAAGACCCCTACCCCAACTTGTGGGTGGCACCTGCCTTCAGTGAGGGCGTCACAAAGGCTCCGCATGCCTTTCCATCACTCCCGTGGGCCCTACCTCCTGCTCCTCCCAGAATCCTTGGCCTTAGAGATAATTAATTTTTTATTAAGAATAGCCACTGTTTCTTCTCCGTAGAAGGTGGTCAGCTCTTGAGCTCTTATAATGTTCACTGAGGACAAGGCCCATGTGGGTGGATTTACAATGAAAAGGACGCACAGAAGCCGCTGGGGTGGAGGCAGGCCTGGGAGAGATAAGGGAAGCCAGCAAGGGGCACCATGGAGAGGGAGACTCCAGGTCTGAGTTTTGGGAAGGCTGGAGTGGGGAGGAAAGGGATGTGACTTTGTGTGGAAAAGGTGGGGCACAATTAGGAGAAGGGTTGGGGGAAAAGGATTTTAGAGGTTTTATAGCACATTATGAAAGTGGTTCCTTATTAAACGTTTTGTCAGGAGGCAACATATACATATACACAGCTTTTGCATTGTTTCTGGACATAGGGTTGAGGTCTTTTTAAATATATGTGGGTCCTTGCATAGGCCTGTTGGCTTTATCTACCTCCCCTCTCCAACGCCAGGCCCTCCATCCTCATGTGCTCCCTGGAGGCAGACAGGGGGAAGCAGGTGGGGTTGTTGAGAAGTTCCTTAATAAGTGTTAATGCATACCCATGTTCACAGCAGCACAACTCACAATAGCCAAATTAGGTGTCTGTCAACACATAAATGGATAAAGGACTTGTGGTATAGATGTGCAGGGAAATTTTACTCAGCCATAAAGAAAAAACAAAATTATGTCATTTGCAGGAAAATGGATGGAACTAGAGAATATTATGCTAAGTGAGATCATCGAGTCTCAGAAAGTCAAGGGTCATATGCTTTTTCTCATATGTGAAAGCTAGAAAGAAAATAGGAGACAAAAGTGGCTTCAGATGAATGAGGAGAGAGACCAGGAGAATAGTGGAGGGGGGAAAGGAGGACTGAGGAGGGAAACAGTTCAAATGATGCTCTGTCCATATACGAAGGTATCACCAACAATCTCACCATCAAACACGCAGAGGGAAGGCGGGTGAGTGGGATGTGGAAGGAAATACACCAAGTGAGGTGTGCATGTATGTTTGCACCACTTTGAATCTCACTGTGATGTATGTGATGGTTAATCTGAGTGGTCAACTTGATTACAAAACACCTAGGATTACCTGGCCTCAGGAGTGCTGATGAGACGACTGGCATGGAGAACAGCGGATCGAGGGGGGCCGTCCCACTCTGGATGTGGAGGGTGCTATCCAATAAACCAGGGGGCCTGGATGGAATAAAGGGTAGAATAAGGTAGAAGGGGGGGGCTATGTTCTTCCTGGGTGAAGGTGCACCATTTCTTGCCTTGACATATCCGGCTTCAGCCCCTTTGCGCTTCTAACTGGACTCCCACCCACAGTTCTGAGGAGCTTCCTGGCCTTTGTATCTTGGACTGGGTGGCATCATTGGTGGCTCCTATTCTGAGACTCCAGCTCTTGGACCACTTGACCAGCCGCTGGTTCCAATGGCTCTCAGGGTATAGGCAGCCCCTTGGGAATTATACCACTTCAGAGTTAAGCTGATTAGATAAATAATCTTTTACAATATATATATCCTATGAACTGTAACTCTAGAGAATCTTGACTAATACAATGTATAATTACAATGCACTGATAAAAGTATTAAAAATTTAATTTTTTTTCGATACTGGGGATAGAACCTGGGGGCATTCTACCTCCGAGCTACAGCCCCAGCTCCATTTTTTTATTCTTTATTTTGAAACAGGGTCTCACTAAGTTGCAGAGGGCCTCACTAAGCAGCTGAGGCTGGCTGAAAACCTGGATCCTCCAGTCCCAGCCTCCCAAATGCTGGGATTACAAGCGTGTGTCACCACGCCTGGCTTAAAAGTATTAAAATTTTAATTTAACTTTTTTTAAAAGGGGGACCAGATCCTGCACACCTGGCATGCACAGGGCCTGTCTTGGAGGCTGGAGTCTCACCTCTTATGTTTCTGCTTCAAGTCTCTTTTCCATAGGGTCTCCCCCGACAAACTCCACTAGACACTGCCTTGGGCCCTTCACTGAATTCCCCAGGATATCCTGGGGCAAGGCTGGAATAATTAGGGTCATCACAACCATTAACAATAAGAGGACAACATAGCCACAAAAGGGGGTCAGGCCCCCTCTGGGGGCCCCTTGCAGCCCCATCATTCCCTGCCTCAGGGGTCTGACCATCTTTCCCCTCTTCCTTAGGTCTTCCTTAGATCCCACAGTGTAGACAGAGTTTGAGGCCCACACACTCAGGGGCTCCCTCTCCACTGGCCTCAGGTGTGTTCTGACTTCTGCTGTCTCTCCTCTCCTGTCAGGCCCCCCTCTCTGGCTGAGGGACAGCTGTACTGAGGCCCCCAGCTCCCCCTACTGGCTCTCCTCTGTCAGTCCAGTGGGATGCTGGGATCCAGTCAACTTACCTGGGGGCTGTCACTCGTGTTCTGGGAGTGGTGACATCTCAGCAACCATCGCCATGGCAGGTGACTGATGAGGATGGAGACAGTGGAGAAAATGGAGGAGGGAGGATGGTGACGGGATAGTGGTGGAGGGAAGCCAAACTGCTGGCTCAGGTGCATCCTGGAGCTCCGCTGCTGGAATCCAGCTCCTTCAGCCACGTGTCCTGGGACACAGCACGTCCTCTCTCTGTGCCTGGAATTCCTCGTTGTTAAACCTAGGATAGCCCCCAATTCATAAGATTATTGCGAGAATAAGCAGAAGCAGTAGAGCCCAGGCCTGGCACATAGCCAGTGGTTAAAATGTCGACCGTGGCTAGTGCCAGTTGTGAGCTCTTATAATGTGTTCGGCTCTGTGTAAGTCTCTGCCTCAGCCTCACTTGGGTGTTATTATTGCCTCCATCTTACTGATGCCCATTAAGCAGGGTCTTTAGACTCAAGCATGTCTCTAGGGATCCAAAATCTGCATTCTTAGCTCTCTCAAGGAGGTGCAAGATTAATTAAGGCTAAGGAGTGTAACAAAGAACTCTAGACCCCAATAGCTAGACACAATGAAAAGATTGTTTCTCATTCACGTTACAGCTCTATTGGGTGTTTGGGATTCCAGAACCAAGCACCTTCTAGCTAGAGCTCTGTTGGCTCCTAGGGCCTGGCCATATCCTCTGCATCAAATCAAGAGATAAAGGAAGAGAAAGAGTGTGGAGGATGGCACGAGAAAACATCTCGCCAGATACAGAAGTGGTGGGTTTCACTTTTGTCCTGATTGTTGTTGAATGCAATCATACTGCCCCATATAGCCACAGGGTGGGTGTTGATGTTCTAGAAAGACAAAGAGGACCGCAGAAATTGGAGATGCTGGTGAGCGCTGCTGCCAACAGATAAGTAGAAGCTGGTAGACATCCTGTCTTCCCAGTCATTGCTCTTAGCTCGAGGGAATTCACTATGGAATGCAGGCTCAGGATGCTCCGTCTCCCTAGGATCCCTGGGCTGCCACCGGGGAATGGTCTCTGAGCCTTGGCTAGGACTTGTTTCCTTTGTCTCAGAATGATGCTTTCTGCTCTGAACTTTTTCCACACCGCACATGTGAAGAAGGACGTTGGTCCAGATTCTGGGTTGAGGCAGCAGGAAATTAGCAGAAGAAGAATGGAGAGTAAGATATTAGGTAGGTCACAGGCTCCGGAGGCCAGGAGCCAGACTTAGAAGCTATAGAGCCAGGACATGCAGTTGGTGGCAGGAGACTCCAGCCCAGCCACAGTGGTGAGCGAGACACCTCTGGTGGCACCGATGGCAGTGGGAGGTGCTTGGCCTGGCTGGTTAGCTGCCCTGACTGCACTTTGCACCTGCAGGTGGCAAATGGAGCCCAGAGCAGGGCTGGGAAGGCCCTGTTGATGTCGATGGGAGGAAGCAGGCAGGGAGCCCTCACGTGCAGGAATCTAGATGAGGCAGAATTCACCCAACACAGGGGAGAAGCACCAAGACCCCACTCTAAGACCTCTTTCCTCTCTTGACCTTTACTCCTTCCACAGTCTGGGAGGTTGGGAGAACCGCCACAGAAAGATTCCCTTTCTGCCCTGACCTGTTGGTCCTTTCTCATGCCCAGCTGTCCACCTAGGACACACTGCTAGCTCCCCAAACCTCCCCCAGCTCAGACATGCTCATGTGTGCTGCCCCTGGCCCTCACCCTTCTGCTGTGAAAGTGACATCCACCCACTCTTCTACCCATCCGTCGCCCATCGATCCATCCACCCACCTACCCATCCCACACCCTGGATGCCTCTGTGGGCTCCTGTTTCCATGGTTACTTCCAGGGCCTGAGTCGGCTCTGGGTTTGCTGAGAGATTCTCCGGCTCCAGGCCGTTTTCCCATGACAGCCCTGCTGCTGGACCTAAACCCTGGCTTGCATCTGGGCTCTCACCCTGCTTAGAGCCCTCCCTACCCACAGATCTGCATTGCTTGCACACTTGTCCACAAAAATGGCCAGCTACTGGGATTAAAAATAAAGCCCAAAGCTCTCCAGCATCTGAATAGGAAGGCACTCTGGGAGAATGTCTGGGAGACTGCCACAGGAAGCCAAACAGGAGTTCCCAGAGGTCAGTGCTGGGGAAGGAAGGAGGGTCCTGTGTAATCATTGTAAAAGGCCAGCATTTATTGGATGCTTACTATAATCCAGGCATTGTTCTAAGGATAAACATCCAGGGACGAGGCCAATCCATGCAACACCCCTGTCGGGTGTGCATTGTGAATATCTGCAGGAAAGGCACAGAAAGCTTGTGCCACTGTCAAGGTTATAGAGCTTCCAGTGCTAGGGCTGAAATTCAAAGCAAAACAGGCTCACTCTAGAGGCTGTGTTCTTAAACATCGTGTTCACAGCCTCAAGACAGCCATTCCTCCCACCTAGGGATTCTGGAAGTTTCCCTGAGTCATTTCTTCAAGACAGGAGGTTCCTGAACACCTCCCCAGCACTCAGCTCCACTCCGAGGGTGACAGTGCCCATATGTGAGAAGCCCCCCTTTCCACTCTAGCCCACTCGGGAGCAGCTGTCAGTCGCTCTGAAGCCTGGGTGGGCCACAGCTGCTCCTGGGAGGAGCCCCTGCCCCCTGAGTTCATCCGTCTGTGGGCTCTAGAGTTTTCTCCAGATCAGAGCCAAGCTGCACCTTGTCCTCAGTGGCCTTCAGGAAGGTGGGAAGAAGCAATCCCATCGGAGGAACCCAGCTGAGGGAAGACACGCGATGTTCCCCACGAGTGACAGAACACCAATTCACACTCCTCCCTGCAGCCAAAAAATTAAGCTAATTTTTCATTTCTCTGCTTACGTGTGGCTCAACTAAACATAGGCATCTAGGAATGCAAACAATGACTAGATGTTCTTAATTTAGGGCAGTTTTAATTAACTCTTGCTAAAATGACGGAGGCTCCAGATATTTTTATCATGGTAGGAAGCGATGTGATTTGGGAAAAAGATTGGTTGGGAGCATCATGCTAGAGATGCCACCACCCGTGGCCATCTCCCATCCCAGACTGGCCTCCCAGGCCTCCCCCGCTGAGCGCATCTCCCGGGAGAAAGAGCGGTCTCCTCTGGAGATTCTCATGCCCTTTGCTCTGGTTTACATGAAAGGAAACTAGCTTCATTACACTGCACTCATTCTAACAAGTTGGGGCTGGAAATAAAAGGTCCAAATGACTCACTGGAAAGAGTTTAAATTACAGGATTGTTTTTGAGAAAATTTTGAACTTGCCAGAAGTTAATAAAATAAATATTAAGAAACTGAAATCAAAGATGTCAAAGAGGATCTAGTGGAGCTTACTGCTCACCCATATCCAGTCTCTGTTGGAGCATATGGGAGAATGACATTTCCCTGTACCCTGAAAATTTGGAGGAACCATATGACTTGTTCCAAGATGTGAGTGGAGGTGACGTGTCACATACAGGCCAGCGCATCTGACTGTCAGTGTGCAAGACCCAGTGTTCCCTTCTTCTGCTATAGAAGTACACATTTGAGATGAAGAGGCCCCAGGATCAAAGCAGCCCAGTTTCTCTGAGTCCAGCTGCCCTGGCACCTCCTGCATCCAAAGCAGGCTTTCTCTGCTTGAGAGACTGTGATTGGCTTCTGTCAGTAACAGTGAGGAGGGTTGGTGGCTTCCTTCCAACATGGTCTCTGATGAATGCAACAAATTTTTTCAAAGTACTCATTGGCCAGGCATGGTAGTGCACACCTGTAATCCCAGTACTTGGAAGGCTGAGACAGGAGGATCTCAGGTTCAAGGACAGCCTCAGTAACATAGTAAGACTCTCAGCAACCTAGCATGACTTTGTTTCAAAATAAAATAAAATGGACTAGAGGTGTAGCTTGGCTGTAGAATATTCCTGAGTTCAATCCCCAGTTCTAATAAGTAAACAAACAAATAAATAAATAAATCTGTAAATAACACCACATTATTTTAATAATTTTAGATTATTTTGGAATTTAAAAAAATTATCTCTTTAGTCTAGTCTGGAATAGGGAGACATTTGCCTTTGCTGGGTCTAAGAAAAATTGTTGGAGAATATATATAACTTATTAGAGCAGAACTTACATGCTGTCAGGAAGGCTTTGAAGTGTATCAGGATGTCAGGTAAAGGGTACTGGCATCCCCTCAAAAGAACAGTGGTCAGAATGGGAGGCCTAGCACATCTCTCAGGGAATTGTGGGTGCAGACAGGTTCCGGAATGGAAAACACAGACTTTTAGAGGAGAATAGTGACTGGATTGGAAGAAGAAGATGAGAAGATGTCTGAAAAAGAATGTTAAGAAGGTTTCCTGTAAGATGTGTGTCATCCAAAAATCCCTCGTTATGATGTCTGAGTTAATGCTAACTGCAGTAATAAACAAGTGCATTATGGCTTGAACATGACATAAGTTTACTTCTTATTCACATAGAGTCCAGAATATTTGTTCCAAATTGGTGGGCAGCAACCCTGCAAGTGATTGAGGAAGTTAGGCTCCTTCCCATCTTCAACACATCCTTCCACTGTTGTAGACATCAAGCCAGGAGAAGAGGAAAGAGGATGGTACTGAGAGTGGGTTGTTTTTATAGTTCAGATCTAGAAGTGGTGTGCATCATAACCACTGACATTTCATTGGTCAGAACTCAGTCACATGACCACTCCTAATTGCAAAGGAAGCTGGGAAATGTGATCTATCTGTATGGCTAGGAGGAGGAGGAATCAGGCATGGTGAAGAGCTAAGTAGTTTAGGTTACAAAGGCCTCCATTTTCTCTGAGTTGTATTTGAATGAGCTTCAGAATGTAATCCCATGCAGAAAGAGCCACAAGTAGACCCAGAGGGGGAAGTTTACATGTGTTGGGCTGCTGATAGGGATTTTGCCCAAGGCATAGTCTTCTGCTTTTTAGATAAAAATAATAATCATAAACCTGAGCTATAGGTATACCTTCTGGGAATACCAAATTGTTGGGCTTATAATACAAACAAGTGTAAGTGAGTCAGATAAAAGTACTGAATGCCACAGGAAAGCCTTGGATAAATGACAGAAACTACTGACATCAAAAGTACTGTTTTACAGAAGAACATTGGTTTTCAGGACAAGGCATCAAAATTATTATTTTAGAGATGAATATGGTTTTCAGGTCCCAATACTATATGGAAAGTCAAACACAAGCAGGGCCACATGAATTGGTTCAATGGAAGATGTCTCCAAAAACTCCTTCTTGCAAATTGAATATTAACATTTTGCCTGATCTTCAGACACTCAACTCTGTTTTAAGAAACAGGAGATGTGTTTTATCAAGGAGTGAGTCAATGATAAGCATGCTTGGAACAGCTGCCCTGGAGCAGGGCTTGCTAGGGAGAGGCTTGCAATCAAGTTGACTTTGAAACTCTGTATACAAACTGATTACAACTAGAAATGCAAGCAATCCACAGGAAGCTTCATGCAAGGAACCAGAGAGAGGGACTTTGAGTTGCCTTAGTGGCGGTTTCATTGGAAGATTTCAGGGATGGCAGAGAAAAGGCGAAGAGGTATCGAGCAGTAGAAATTATTTGCAACTCTAAAGCCACCCGATGTCTGATTTAGTGGCTGCTCACCTTATGGCCCTAGAGAGAGTGGAGGGGAGAGTGGAGAGCAGCCAGGATTTATATTGTGAATCCATAACTAGGAATCTGTCACTGGTGCACGTGTCTTCCCACAAGGCGGCAAGAAGAGCTGCTTCAGCAAGGCATTCCCGAGGGAGCAGTAGAAGCTAGCTTGGATAATGAGAGGCACTTGGAGCAATCCTTGTGGGGAAAAGATCAGCAAATTTTGGCAAAGAGTGGCTGAGCAATTTGAGGTTGGATTTTAAACTGGACCAGCCTCCTGAATTTCTTCTGTTGCTGCAGCTAATCAAGACTAGGGAACAAAAAGAAGCAATTCGGCACCTTCTTTGAGCAAGACTGAATAATAGAGTTCAAACTAGGGCGGCCAGGGTGGTTTGGGATCTAGTGCACCTCAACTTGAGAAGCAATTTGGATGGGAGAGCAGCTTCCCTGGTCTCATTCAAGAGACATCCTAGATTGAGCCCAGGGCTTAGGTTGAAGATAGGTATGTTCTCAGATTTGTCTCAAGGAGTGATACTGGTCACAACGAAAGGCATTTCTTAGGTCCCTGCATGAATGAGTGTCACCCCAGGCTGCCCATGTGCCTGGGATCTGTGGTAAGAACCAACGTTTTAGCTTATAACTTTAAGGAAATATGGCCTGTGAAGACCACCAAGGGCAAACTCTGGTGGAAGAGGCTGGGTGGCTGGACTTGGTTGTTAATGACATAGCAGGGCAGGGCATGGTCACCTAAGGTGGGGGCAGTGCATCTCCCACCTTAGGTGACCATGTCTACAGACTCTAAAGAGGGGGTGGAAGAAAGGAGAATCTGAGTTGAACAGGGGGGGGGTTGAGTGTGAGGTGGGGACTCATGGGTCACAAGTCAATGTGGTATCTTGGTTGTTCCTGCATACTTCAGAAAGGAAGTTATACACTTATTTGTTGTGTTAGAAAAGTTGTAGGAAGACCGAATGATTCTATTGCATTGGTAGCTTCTCATGCAAAATGCAGTCAGCATTGCAAAATTCTCTCCACCTCATCCAGAAAATCCATTTCTAACTCTCCATTTCTCAAGGATTTAAAAGCTGAATGTTTCTTTCTTTTGACTACATAAGAGCTGAGAGGGCCATTAGGACATTCAAATTTATGTGGGGTATACTAAGTAGGTACATTTAAATGCACATGGCTTGTTGAAAACATAGTAGTACCTCTTTGTCTGTGGGGGATATGTTCCAAGACCCCCAGTGGATGCCTGAAACTTAGGTTAGTACTGAAGCCTATGTATATTATTTTTTCTACATGTCCCTCAGCATTATCATACAATTGAATTAATAATAGTATGTTTTCTGTCCTGGTGCCTCTTTTGTAATCATTACTCTTTCACTTTGGGTAAATTATTAAATAAAATAAGGATTGCTTGGGTACAAACACCACAAAAACCATGACAGTTTTGAACTGAGAGGGCCACTATGTGACTAATGGGCAGGTAGCATATACAGCGCAGATACTCTGGACAAAGGGATAATTCACTTCCTAAGTGGGATGGAGCAGGAGAGCGTGAGATTTCATCAAGTTACTTGGAATGGCACTCAATTTAAAACTTATGAGTGGGTCCAATCCGCCACACAGCCAGGAGGTGAGGGCGGGTCTCTGCCTCACAGACTTAGACTTCCTCGTGGTTGGCCCAAAGTCAGGACCCTGCCTCCCTACCGGAAGTCCCCATGGCCGGGCCGTTCCTGTCGCGCTGTGACTGCACGTGCAGGGAGGCCCCAGGGAGGACGCCGAGGCCCAGCCTCTGCCCCGAGCCTCCACCGGGAGCCGCGGAGCCCAGGAAGTCTGTAATTCCAAAGTCCTCTACATGTCTCTAACAGAAAAGAATGAATACATCTGTGGAATTGTTGACATTCAGGGATGTAGCCGTTGTTTTCTCTCCAGAGGAGTGGGAATTCCTAAATCCTTCTCAGTGGAATTTGTAGCAGGATGTGATGTTAGAGAACTACAGGAACCCGATCTTCCTGGGTCTTACTGTCTCTAAGCCACACCTGGTCACCTTTCTGGAGCAAAGGAAAGCACACAGGAATGCGAAGAGACAGGAGACTATAGCCACACACTCAGTGACACATGAAAATGAACTTTCTGGAGCCACCCAGGTATCAAAGGATGAAAAAGAAGAACAGAAACCAGGACCGAGCTCAGGACAGCCGGTTAATCCACCGAGTGACCAGGAAGTCAGTAAAACTTGGACTGAGCCAGAGATCTGGAGTTTCTTGGAAGAACGGGAAGATCTGCAATGCACCATGCACCTCAGACTCCAGGATACCAGTCCCACCAGCTAGCTCTGGGGTACCAGCCCTACCTGTCGGCTCCTGGGCACCAGCTCTACCTGCTGGCCATGGGCTACCAGCACTACCTGCCAGCCCAGGGGTAGCAGCCCCACCAGCCATCTCTGGGGTAATAGCCCCACCTGTCGGCTCGGGGGGTACCTGCCCAACCTGCCCACTCTGGGGTACCAGCCCTACCTGCTGACCGTGGGGTACCAGGACTACCTGCTGACCCCTGGAGACCTGCCAGCTCCGAGGTACCAGCCCTACCTGCCAGCCCAAGGATATAAGCCCGGCCTCCCGACTCCGGAAAACCAGTCTAACCTTATGACTCCAGAGCACCAGCCAGGCCTCCCAGCTTTGGAGCACCAATCTGACCTCCCGGCCCCAGAGCACCAGTCTGACCTTCTGGCCCCGGAGCAGTCTGACCTCCCTGCTCTGGAGCACAAGTCTGACCTCCCAGCTTCGGAGCACCAGCCCTGCCTGCTGGGCCTGGAGCACCAGTTCAACCTCCCAGCCCAGGAGCACCATCCCAGCTCTGAAGCATCAGCCACACCTGCTGGCTCCAGGATGACAGCGCCACTTGCCGGCCATGGAGTACCAGCACCAACTCCTGGCCTCAGAGCACCAGTCCTGCCTGCAGGCCTCAGAGCACCATCCGAACTCCCGGCACAGGAGCAACAGCCCCACCTGCCAGGCCCGGGGTACCAGCCCTTCCTGCTGGCCCATGGGTATCAGCCCGGTCTCCCTATGCCGGAGCACCGGTTGAACCTCCCTGGCCCAGAGTACCAGCCTGACCTCTCAGCCCCAGAGCAGCAGCCTGGCCTGCCAATTCCCATCTCTCTATCCTAGTATTTCCAGAAGGAGATAAAGGCGAAGGACAGCGTGCATGTGTCTCCCCATGTGTTTTCACTAAGAAGGGAGGTGGCGCCTTCAGTGTTTCAGCTGCCCCCTGGCCTGTGAACTTTTGTAGTTTTGAACTCTACAGAGTTTGAGTGAGAGATCTTCCAACCCCTTTTTTAGCTATCTGGATTTTAATGCAATAGCCATCAAGATATTCCATTATTTCTAGATCAGTGGTTTTTAATTTTTCCCCTTCCTAACATCCCCAACTAGAAATAATATGGAAGAACTTAGGAAATACAGTGCATAAAAAATAAATAAGTCTGATTCAATGGCCTTGTATCTTAAAATCTAATCATTGGGTCCTCTGACTTAGGTCACGTCTTCCCCCTTGGATGCATGGCTCTCTCTGGCTGAGAAGGGGATCGCAGAGGCTTTCACTCCACCACCCAGCCTGGCCTACAAGACATTTGGCAGAGAAGGTGTAGGAGATTTCCCTGAGCTTGAAGACAGCTGAGAGTGAGTCAGAAGGGACTTAAGGGCAGTACAAGGCCCCAAAGCCATTTTGATCATATTTTTCAAGCCTTAAAATTGAAACACATGCTTTGGCACATGGGTTACAATGGGCCAGAAAATCTGGAGTTGGAAAACTCACATTGCAGAATGTTGTAGCTGAATCCAAAGTGGGATTTGGAGGCTAGCTGTTGGTCGAATGGCTGGCTCTTCTATGGGACTCCGAGCACCGATTTACATGCAGTGGTAGGCACAAGGGCCTTTGCTAGCAAGAGCATGGAAGATGTTTGTGGTAGAGTTGCCCTGGCTAGAAGAGGGAGAAATTGAAGGAGAGAGGGAATGGTAGAGCAGCAGTCCCTCACGGGCCTCCTATGCACACAGAGAGCTTATAATAGGAAAACCAGAGGGGCTGTTTTTATGAGGAAGTTAGGGACACTCTGGGTAAAAGCAGGGCTACTCTGGTGCTCACCGACAAAATGTGGGAGACTTCATTCTTTTCTCTGTGCAAGAACGCAGCATTGCTCTTAGGTGTTGTGAGTGGGTGACTTTGGGTGCCCCAAGAAATGACACTTCTCCCTCAACCCAAATAACCAGCATGCTTCAAGGGACATCGTCAGCAGTGAATTTGCAGAAAGCTTCCGCTGAGTGGCCAGGCCCTGGGGTTTAGTAGATAATTTAGGAATAAGAGGTCCTGTGAGGGAAGAAGGGCAAATAAATGAAATCTAGTCATTAATGTTTATGAACCATCAACAAGCAAAACAGTGGCTGGGTGTGGAAGCACATGCATGGCTGTAATCCCAGCACTTGAGAGGCTGAGACAGGAGGATCACAGGTTCAAGACCAGTGCACAGTAATGTAGCAAGACCCTGTTTCAAAATAAAAATGAAAAGGGTTGAGAATGTAGCTCAGAGGTAGAATACCCTTGGGTTCAATCACCAATAAAACACACACACACACACACACACACACACACACACACACACACACACACGAAAAAAGAAAAGAAAAAGAAAAAGAAGGGATGCTGCTTTAAAGAAATGGTAGAAGTCTGCAGAGCAACAGGGGACATTTTCATTCAAACTCAAAATTGGGTCACATGGTGGGTGAAACGGTGAAACAGTTGGATAATAGGATAGAGTATCTAAAGGCAGGAATGGCCCAGAAAAATTGCCAAAGCGCTGTCAGATTAACTTGATTGAAACTTTCATTTCTTAGATCTGTAAACCCTGGTTATATGTGCTTATTTTTCCAGCCTATTGTCTAAGCAAAATAGAAATCCATGGACAACTTTATAAAATCAGCAGGAGCATTGCCAGCCGGCCCCTGGCTTTGACATTTTTCATAATCTAACATTGCGAAGAGTTTGTGTCAGTGAGACCTATTTGGAATACAAATGATTGCTTACACTCTCTTAAAGGCTTTAAGAATATATTTTAATCATTGAGTCTTCCCCTAAGCCCAGCAGAGTATTCAGGAATAAATTGTTGTGCCTTTGATTCAACAGAAATTGGGTAGATTTACTGAATTAATGAACCTTTCTCTTCCTCTGGTCTTTCTCATGTGCATTTCCGCTAGCTTTGTGAAATGCAGATGCAGTATAATTTTCTTCAAATTGATCTGTTCTACATCACTGAATTTCAGCTATTTGCATTTTTATGCCAGAATCAAACTTGGCTTATTATTGTAGAAAATAATTATAATCCTTTAATTGTCGTAGTACTTGACAATTAAAAAAAATTACGAATGTCATTTAATTCTATCCTCACTATAACCCTGAGCATTAGGCAGAGCTGGAAATATTACCTGGGCCTCCATTTCAAAACTACCCCCCCCTTTTTTTTCCAGGTGGTAAGTTGAGACTCTGAAAGGTGAGGTGGGTTACCCTGGATATGCAGAAGTAAGCCATGGAGGCTGGAATGGAGGCTGAGTCCTCTGCCTCTCCTGAGTTCTGACCTCATCAAGCCCTATGATCAAGGTCTGTACAGTAGGCTTGATCATACTGACCCTTCATCTTACTAGGAGAATGGCAAATGCCAGCACAACTCCTGACAAATGATGGGAGCTTGTTCCTTTCCTTTCTCCTCCCATCTCCAAGTGATTGCAGCCTCTACTTGGAGGTCCTGAAGCCCACTGGGGCTGAGAAGTGACAGCATAAAGCTCTGCTCTCAACCAGCCTGGAAGTAAGGGGCCAGCAGTCATGACAGAGACACATGTGTATAGGTACGCACAGGCCAACAGATACACGCACACATCTGCATGTGCCAGCAGACCAGCTCCTCACTGATTTTCAAGTCTACAGCAGGTTAAGAGGGAGGTGGCTCTTTCCCATCAGCTGCTGTTCTGGTCTCTAAAATCAGCTCCATAAATGTTCCTTCTGCCACACGTTTGTGGCAACCCACTTTTCAGATCTGAACTTTACAGCCCCGCTGAGTCCTTGGCTTTCATTTCCATTCGCTTCTGACACTTGCCTGCTCACTTATGTACAGCTTTCAGCCTCCTCCAGCCCCACAGCCTCTGCTGGCTGTGTCCTCACTCCTTTCCTGTCCTGGGGGTTCTTTTGCCCAAAGTTGGGTGAACAATGCAGTAATATCCCTGGACAGTCCATTTGGGCCTCACACTCCCAACAAGTTTGAGTGGGTCAGGGTGGGGCTTACAGGACGTGAACACTGTGGCTACCCTTCCCTGCTGGACCCCAGGGCTGGGGCTAACCTTGACCATCACTTGGCCAACTTCTTTCTTTTACAGAAGAGGAATTCCAGGCTTAATTCTGGACTTGGTCTACCTAAGCAAGATGTTTCCATTCATTTGTGGAAGGACAATTAGATCAACTGTGTCTTATTTATCCATCTGCAGGCTCCTCTGGAAAGAATCAGAAGCACCTCACCAATTAGTTGAGGAATCAGATAGCACCAGAAGTAACAGAAGACATAATTGGAGCTGTTTTATCCAACAGCCTGGAGGCAGATGTCTGGTTCAGGGCTCTGGGACATCGAGGCTGGCTCCTGGGACTCTCAGTCTTTTCCTCTTGCTAGCTCATGTTCCTAAGAGGACTTCTGTACCTCTAGGCTTGTGTCTGTATATTAGACAGGAAGAAGAAGGAAGGAGGAAGGGACAGAGCTAGCAAACTTCTCACATCTCACTGGTCTATACTGTATACAGTATACAGGAGATACTAGCGAAAAGGAGCATTTCAGCCTCTCTGGATCTATATAGTAGATGCAGATAAAAGAGAAGGGGATTAGAGTTGGATGTTGGTGAAGCAACCTACCAGGCAGTTCTCAGCCAGGCATATGAGGATGACAGCCAGACTTAATTAGATTTAGAAGGGAAAAAGTATGTTTCTTTCACCTGGATGTAATAGAGGAAATCCTTGCTCTTCATACATATGATAAACCTTTAACTCTCTACCATGGGCCAAGTACTGTGCTAGACATTACAATGTATGGACAGATAAGTAAGTAATCATTCATCTAGCAGATACTGATTGTACATTTACTAATTTTGCGCCAGGCACTACAGGTTGAGAGAGTGAACGCAAGTCCTTAGTTGCCCACAGTCTATTTTGGAACAAGAACATCCACCAAATACAGATGCAGAGGAAGGCTTCCCAGTGGAGGTAACACTGGACTGAGGCTCCTTCTTATCACCCACTTTGTAACGGGCATCTGTATTTTCTAACCCACTGCTAATATACCCTGGGGTGTCTGTCTAGGTTCTAGGTCATAGCTGAAGGCATCTTTCAAATAAATTCCACACACAGCCGGGTGTGGTGGCACACGCTCATAATCCCAGTACTTGGGATGCTGAGACAGGAGGACTTTAGATTCAAGGACCTCAGTCTTGCAAGCCTCAGCAACATAGCAAGACTCTCAGAAACCTAGTGAGACTTAGTTTCAAAATAAAAAATAAAATAAGGGATGGGGGTGTAGCTCAAAGGTAGAATACCTCTGGGTTCAATATCTAGTGCAGAAGAGGAGGAGGAGGAGGAGGAGGAGGAAACCAGGCTTTCTATGTGCCAATCAAGTTATAAGGACTTTACATGTATTAATCCTCAAAACAATCCAGAATGGTGGCATACTCCATTCCCCCATCCAAAAACAGTTCTATTCTCTAAAGGGCACCATCAAAGCTGAGCATGGTGGCGCACGCTTATAATCCCAGCATTTTGGAGGCTGAGACCGGAGGATCTGGGTTCGCGGCCAGCCTCAGCTACCTAGTGAGGCACCCCGCAACTTAGTGAGACCTGGTTTCAAAATAAAGAATAAAAAATATGGCTGGGGGTATAGCTTGGAGGTAGAATGCCCCTGAGTTCAATCCCCAGTACTGCAAAAAAATAAATAAATAAAAATAAATAAATAAAGGGCACCATCAGCAGTGGCTTCTCAGAAAGCTTTAGCTGAGTGGAAGAGGGCGGGATAAGATTATAAAGATTAGTAGATTTTCCAAGGACAAAAGGTCTAGTATGGGAAAACTGGGCCAAGAAAAGAAACTTTTGATTATTGATGTTTATGGGAAGTCTGTGTTACAGAAACAACAAAAGGCCACATATCAGGAGCCTTTTTTTTTTTTTTTCTTCCAAACTGGAAATCGAGTGATGTGATGGGAGACGAAATTGGACAATGGGTCAGATTATCTGAACTTGGGACTGATCCTTACCTCATTGCAGGTTTGACTTGGTGGGGTCTTTGAACCCTAGTTTTGTGTACTTGTGTGCTCAGCCTGCTGTCTAAGCAGCATGGGAACCTACAGATGACTTTCAAAGCAGGAGCCTGACCTGCAATGTCTTTGCCGTGTCATGGAGAGTGGCTGGACCTTGGAGAGGAAACTCAAGGCCTTTCTGGCAGGAGGACAGAGCTTGAGGCAGCTGTAGTCACTGTAAATGGAGGAGATACTTTTGAAAGGAACAATCAAAGGCGGAGCCCCAAATTCAGTGCAAAACCTCTGCCCAATCTCTGTCACCTCTCAACCATGCACATGCAGGGACCTGAACTTCCTCCAAGTCTGAGTTCAACCAAATTAACTGCCTGCTAAAATAAACCAGATAAAACAAAATCTACATATGTTCCCACTTGTCACTTCAGAAGTGGTTCTAGCAGAGGCTGGAGGCGACCTGCTGTGTCCCCTGACACTTCTCATTGCTCCTCTGTACTGACCACAGCACTGTGGCTCTCTCTCTGCCTGAGGGCTTTCTCTGCCTGTGCATGGAGAAGGCCAGAGGGACACAACTGTGACCCCAGTCCCCTCCCCAGGAGCAGCCCTCAATCACTGACAGATAGAAGTTAGGGGATCAACACCCCCGCTCCTTGACCACTGAGGGGAGCAGAGGTGGGTCATTCCCAGCGTTTGTCTTCCCGCGGGGCTCCAGTTTTGCCTGCTTCTTTGCCAGTGCGTCTTTCCCTGGCTTGCTCTTTCCTTCCTTACCTGCTCCCCTGCTAGGGCCTCCTGGGATCACCTCCCATGGAAACTTCTCTCCTACAATCTCATCTCAGGGGCCATTTCAATTAAGATGATGGGCACCCAGGCTCAGAGAAGTAGAGTAAACCATCCCAGTTGCCAGGTAATGGGTGGGCAGCTAGGACTTGCCTCTGGGGCTGACACATTCAGAACTGGCCTCCTTAACTCTCCCCGGAACTGTGTCGGAGCCTCTAGAGTCAAAGGGGACCCCCAAAGGCAGGCCCCCTTCAGGCGGGAGGCTGTGAGTGTGGTCGTATGGCAGGGAAGACCTGCTGCTCTTGGTGTCCAAGTGTCAGCAGCTGCAGAAACAGCAGAGGAAGAGATTGATAACTCTGTTGTGAAGTCTCCTTCCCAGTCAGCACAAGGCCTAAGGAAGTCACCTAAGGAAAGCTCAAAGGGCCGTGTGCGGTACGGCTAATCCACCCGAGGGTCCCCCTCCTCAGCCTTGGGAAGGGGCCAGAGCAGATGCTGGTCTCCCAGGGCCTTGCTTGGAAAATGTGCTCATTAGTGAAACTGACAGAGAACTGGCCGCACGTTCCTTCCTGGAGAAGAGCAAGTCCCACCTGGTGAGGTCCCTTCTGGGGCCGAAGGAACAGGCACAGACTGTTCCCAAGGCATGTCCTCCTCGCCCAGCTGGCCTGCACACACGGGGCCCTCGTGACTTAGGATAAACACCCTAGGGGGAGGCAGCTGACACATGCTGACTTCACCAGAGGCCACCCCCAGATTCAGTACAGCAGACATGCAGGAAGAGGGTGGCTCCTGTCTGGGGTTGCTGAACCTTCCCTGCCCTCCTTCGGGGCCTAGACCTTCCCTTCCTCTTAGAGACTTAACCCCACCTGGCAAAATGAGCCAACTGTAGACTCCAAAGAGCTGGGATCCCTTCCACTCTCTGGAGGAGAAAGAGGAGTGTGTCAGGGTACCAGCTCCGGCTCAAGATATGCAGGGCCAGGGCAGTCTCTCCACACCATATGTCAGTTTAGAGATTCAGATACAGTCAGATGGTTCAGCAGGGGGTGCACAGACCTTGGAGTTGGATGGGGCTGGGCTTAGATTCCAGCTCTGCCTCTCCCCAAGATCCCTTAGAAAAAGGAAAGTAATGGTAACAAATGGCTGATATCTCCCCGGTGTGGTGAGGATTAGATGAAGCTACATTTATGCAGGTGCTGTGCACTTAGCAGGTGCTAAATAAATGGCAAAGCTATTATTAATACTAATGATACCTGGGAAAAGTACAGAACACCAAGATTAGGGTGACCTCAGGTATATAAATTTGTGATGTACTTATAGGATGTTTAGCAAATGTTGATACTTTTCTCTGGGTAATAGAATTTAGGGGCAATTTTTACTTTCTTCTTTCATCGATATATTCCTTGAATTTCTTTTCACAATGCACATGTATATTATCTGCCTATAAAGGCTGCAGTGTGTGTGTGTGTGTGTGTGTGTGTGTGTGTGTGTGCGTGTGACTAAATATTGAACCCAGAGGGGATTCTACCTCTGAATTACACCTCTACCCCCCCCCACACACACACACTGGCCTCAAACCTGGGATCCTCTGGTTTATGTCTGGATTCTTGATCTGCTTGAATGTGGAAGTTTGGGATCAGGAGTTGGAGGGGAGCCAAATTACTCTTGTAGCAAAAGGAGAAGAGTTTGGATCCCCAGAGCAGCCTGGGTGGAAGGTGAGACCGGGAAGAGGCAGCAAAGTGACAGGATCCTGTGGAGTCAGCAAGGTGACCTTGAGCTTTGTTTGCATGCAGTCTACCACTCACCCAAAGGCTCCTTCCCCACCTTTTTTGTGAGAACTGAAATGGGGGCCAAATTTCGTGTAAGGGTTAATGTAGGGTAGGACAGAGGCAGGGTGTGAGGACGCATAACCCAGGAGTGAATAATCAATTCCCTTCTTCCAGGAATCAGTGGACATCTTGGGGAGCTTTTGGGGTTCCACCAGGCGTAGACTTCTGGAGCTCATGGCAAATGGTCCTGTTATCTATTACTGCATAACAAACCATCCCACACTTAGCAGCATAAAACAATAATCACTTATTATCATCTCTCCAAGTTCGGAGTTGCTGGGGCCCCTCCTGAGGGTGCAGTCGGCAGATGGCTGCTGTCAGACAGTGGACCCAGCCCGTCCTGGCGAAGCCTTCTGTATCCACAGGTCTAGCATCCAGGCTGGAGAGGTTCAGACTGTGGGGGCCAGAACAGCTGGGACTCCTCTGGAGATTCTCTTCGTGGTCTCTCCACGCAGTGTCTCCGGCAAGGAATCTTAGGGGGCTAGACTGCTTACGCGGCTACTCCCAAGGTGTGTTCTGAGAGAGAGAGAGTTGGGTGGATGTCATCTGCCTTTCTTACCCAGCTTTCTGGAAGCCACACAGTGTTACATCCACCACATCCTAATAAGTCAAAGCAGTGAAAAGGCCCAAGGGGACATGACACCCCCCCCCCATCACCTGATGGAAGAGCAGCAAAGTTCTGGCCTGAACATGAGGGATTGAAAATATCATCATGGCCATTTCAGGAAAACGCAGTCTGCCGTTAAACATTTCACAATCTTGAGGGGTAGGGCGGTCCTCGGCTGATATCTGAGTTACAATCAGAAAAGAAAACAACCAAACTATTTTCTTTTTCTTTTTTTTTTTTTTTTTTAAGGCAAAATATTAACAGAAGTAGACTTCAATCTAAGTGTATTTAGAAGAACATGCATGATGAATAGGGACTTTTATTGTAGCAGATTTACCAGAATTGGCTGCGAAAATCATAATGAAAATGAACAAGCCAGAAAGAAAAATGTTACTCTCGTGTTTAAAACTCTTTCCGGACAGAGCTAGCTGGAAATTGAACGGGGCAAGCCTGGGAGAGGGCCTGAGGGTCAGAGGGTCAGAGGGCTCTTGGCGGGAAACGAACATGTGACAGAGCTGCAGAGATGAGCTGTACAGGGCAGAGCCTGGAGTGGGTGCAGGGAAGGGTGAACCTCAGCATACCATTTCTTCTCATCACCTCCCCCACCCCATCTTCTGCTTCTTTGACACGTGTGCCCCCTAGTGGTGACACCTTGGGGGATGGACTTGGGGCCTGGGAAGTTCCTGCTCTACTCTGGGCTTCTGGACCTTGGCTCTTTTCATCATGGAATCCTTGGCCTCTGCTCTCAGGGACCATCTCCTGCAAACAAGGGCCCTTCACCACAAGTCCCTCACCTCCTGCTCACAGCTGTGACTTCCCAAGCCCTGCAGTCAGATCTGGAACCCCTGACCCTGGACCTGGGGGAGTCGCTGGGTCATTAGGGTTGGAAAGCAGCCCTCTGTCACCATCCAGGACCCCATGGGTGAGCAGTGGCTTTTGTGTTGGGAGGGATCATGTTTGGGCTCAGAGGGAAAGAGGACCTTGATCCATCGGCTGTGGAGGGAGGGTGGTGACAGGAGTCTGGAGACTTTTCCTAACTCTGTTTTAGTTCTGCTCAGCAAGATTGAAAGCAAACCTCTCCAAACCCTTGGACACCTACCCTTTTCTCCCAGACTCTCGGGCTAATACTGCATGACCTCCTGCACCCATCCTGCCTT